>MU551626.1:522468-547468 GCA_024362625.1 Silurus asotus
GTTCTGCTTTCCAAAAAGTCCCTCAATGCCCTTTAACTGTTGTTGAAGTCAGTAGTAAGTATAATTATATATAATTATAATTAAATATAATCACAGTTTGTGGTAGATGAAAGACACATGTGGGTAAAATCAAGGTACCATTTATTATATGCAGTCCAGGAAACCTGGTCCTGAGTGGCAGCTGGAGGTCAAGAAGCAGCAGACAAGGTCACTGTAGGTCAAATCACGAGATCCAAGTGGTCAGGTATATTCAGGTTTAATGGTGTGTTTATGTTGTGCTACATGTTTATTTTAGGGTTTAAGCCCTGTCTCCAGTCAGGTTGTGTCATTTCTTGTGTCCTTGTTATCCTCCGCAGGTCCCCATAAATTTCTCTGTTGATTCTGTGTTTAAATACCCACATGTTTCTGAGTTTTGCCACCTGTCCCTGCCAAGCATTTTGTTTCGGGTCTACCAGTTTTTGATGTTTGTCTTTGTCCAGCATCCAACCGCTGCCTGTTTTACGTTAAGAATTTTGCCTGCCGATTTGGATTCTTTAGCACCCTCATGATCTGCACCTGTGTCCTCACATGCCACAATATTACCAACTTTCACAATATTACCAACTCTTGGCATTACCATTTTGGGTTTGTCTACCTTCTGGGTAAATTGTTACGTTGCTTTTTGTGCCCTTCCATAAGGGGTTTGCAAGGTCATGGTTGGCACCCAAAATTCACAACATGCAATGGTGCCTCCCCCTTTACCCATTTTTACCCTGTTTTTACACCTTTGCCTCCCGTACATGCATTAAATGACACCGTTCAACAAAAAAAAATATTTCAAGAAAACATCGGTGAACAAAAATCTCCAACGAGACTTAGCAAGAAAAACAGGTGAACACAATGAGTAAACAAACCAATCACAGGGTAGGGGTTGGGACTACATTTGTAATTATTTATTGCATTTAGAAGAGACCTTTATTACAATCATTCCATTTAACCAAATGAGAAATTGGGGGTTAAGGGTCTTGCTCTGGGGACAAGCAGCGGCAGTTTGGTATTGCTGAAATTTAACCCACATCTTTTTGACCAGATACTCAATGTCTTTACCACTGTGACACCACTTCTAAAACATTTCAAACATAATAACACGAGAGCATGGTTTGACAACGGTTTGGGATATGATGTCTTTAACACAGAGTTACTCCATTTAGATTACAATTATACCTTTTGGAACATGTCCTTATCCAGGTATACTTCATCACCCCATTCATAAGTTCAATGGTCCACCAATGGTATCTTTGCAGTGCTTGGATTTTAACTTACAGCCTTCTGATCCAATATCTAATGCCTTGACCACTGAGCTAACACACCCTGGAAATCAAACATGGATAAACATAAATTAGAATCATCTTTATTGCCACATGGCATGGGTTTCATGTACAAGGGATTTGTCATTGTGTGCTGGTGCTCTTAAAATAATGTAAGTAATGCAATACAATGATCGTTTTTTCCCCCCGAATAAATCAAGGTGCAGAGTTGTAATATAATGGTCCTTGCTGATTGTGTTAATGTAACACATTGAAATGTAATGAAACAAAACCACATGGGAGCATGGGAACATGGCTCAGCAGAGGTTTGGGACATGACCTACAGTATGCTGCTGTCAGGTTGATCTTAGAGATAACTCAATCAAGAGCAAACCCTTTTTCCCCAAGCAGGAAAAGCCAGACACGAGTTGGTTACAATCACTTCTCTCAAAACTCGAAGTGTTCTAATATCTGTGAAGCAAAGCTAATAAGGCTGGGATTACAGGACGTACCATCACAGAGTTTACGGTCGGTAAATATTTGGACTGGAGCCGGATTACGATTCCTCTATATGACATCATGGTGCAGGCTGAGAAAAGAGCGAGAGTGAGCTGCTAAATCTGCTGTTAAAGCATTCTGCGAAGGGCTGCGTAAGCGAGATCGGAGAGGAAGATGAAGTGATGAAGATCGTACCGCTGCATGACATCACTTTTACTATGAGACAATCACTTGATAAGATCAGATCACAGTAATCAAGGAACAGTAAAGGTTTTTTTAAAAACTTGTCACATGTACATTACGGCACAATGAAGTTTTACCTACCATTTCTCAGCAGTGTTAGGAAGATGGGTTCATCCATGATACAGTGCTGCTGGAGCACTGAGGGTTAGGGGCCTTGCTTAAGGACACAACAGTGGCAGCTGTTCCAATCTTCTAGTCTTACTTCTAATCTGTTACCCAGTGCCTTAACCACTGAGCTACCACTTTAAAAAACAGCAGTAAACACCTCTGGGCATTCTGATTTACCCTGGAGATCTTAATCAAACATCCCAAACCATTAAACCCACAAGGGCTGTATGATATAAAGTGAGGTGAGGAGGCCTGGGGTGCAGTCAACATTCCTATTGAAGGAAAAATCTTAGACTTTGTGGTATGACTTGGCGATAAACACACATAGCTGTTCCCTCAGAAAAATGCGCAATTGGGATGAATCCTGCATCCAACACTGTTCATCATTTAAATCTATGGTGGAACAGTGCAATAAGGACTAGCTGTACACCCTAAGACTCACAGTACAGGACAGGGAATTGTAATTCCTACTCTATTAAGATGACCTAGTGTTGCTGTCAGGATCTGGTGCACATTTTAGATCTAAGTAAACCTCAAAATAACAATACTATTGCCTTTGAGAAGAAACTGATAATCATGTACCTCAGCCTCAGAAACTACTGACTGACCATTATGTGTCCAGTGTATCATTGTCCATTAAATGTGTTTGAAAGACACCTCATTCCAGATCAATTTCCAATTCTCATTTATACAACAGAGCAGTTAAGGGTTAAGGGCCCCAAGGGCACAGCACTGGCATGAGGGATTTAACCTTCCAATTAGAAATCTAACATCTACTGAAAAACCCAAAGAAACCCTCTGACCAAAGTATGCAGAGCAGAATGAGCCCAATACCAGACGTTTGCGAGTCACCCTACTGGCAAAGATATCTATTTTCAGGATGTCTCTTTATAATAAATATGTCTCCAGTTTGATCTCAAGACAAAGAATTGCCTGTTTTTGGATATGAACACACGAGAACACGTTTGTGTCCAAACCGTGAGCACAATGATGTCTTCTGGCAGCTTGTCAGTCAGGAATGTGTGGCTGTTTTGTGCATTTCTTGGATGGTGCATTGGAAAGGAACTGTACTTTTTTTTTGTCTAGACTCAGACCGGCTTAGAATAACGAGAAAGCATTTAATTCGTTGATTCGCAGCTTATATTTGAGCATGTTTTGTAAACTCTCAATTCAGATGAATTCGTTTTAATTTAGCACTTCTAACCATGGACATTGTCTCTCCAGCTCATATGAGAGCTGCTGGTTATACAAGATTAGATTCGATTTGATTGATTTGTCTCAACAGGTTATGCTAACGCTTATGAAGGGTTATTCCTACTGACCAATCACTGCTGTTCTAATCGCTGATCACCAAAAACCTCCAAAAAGCACCAATGTCTAATAAATATTTAGGATTCTCCCAATGACTGTACATTCAGTAGTATTCAGACACCTGCCTTTTCCACCAAATTGGGGACACACGATTGTATTGGACGTCATTGGATGCGGTAGCATGAGATTTTTCCTTTAATAAAGCTAGGAGTCCCAAACCTATATATAACATAGCCATTGTCCATTGGAAGATCTCCTGCTAATGTGAACACCATGTAACCAACCCAAGCCTCCTCACCTCCCCTACATCAGTCCCTGACTTTACTAACAGCCTCATAGCTGAATGAGATCTCATACGAATCCTGGTGGGGTGGGCGCAAACTTTTAGCTATAAAAGGATTGTCTTATTTTTTTTTTTTTTTTAAGGCAAGCCATTCATCATCCATCAGCTACTTTTTATTAGAATGTTAAATAAATTGTAAAAATTGTACCATTTTTTAACAAACAATTATTACAAACTAATCAATAAATTCAATGATGTACCACCATATATAAAAGATCTTCAAAAATAATATATATATTTTTTAAAAAGGTACATTAAAGGTAAAAAAACGTTTGAAGTTTGGATCTGGCCCTTTCATTCACGTGGGAAAGTCATGTGACTTTAAATGTCGGTGAAATGGAGGTATCAGGGCTCTAGCATTTAGGCGAACCGATTCAATCGGTTCGAACGAGTCGTTTGAGAAGGAACCGATTCCTTGGCGGATCGCTGGTGCTTATAATAGAGAAGGGAGAGGAGCTGCTGCGGCGTTCTTGCTGCGCCGGAGCACAGGATCTCTAAGGTCTCCAAGATCACCGGTACCACCAAGATCACCAAGATCTCAGGGATCATCAAGCATCCGTGCTACAAAATCTGAAATGAGATCTCAGGTGTGTTTTTGGTAAAAGGTAAGGACGTCAGAAGATCCTGCGTGGATCCTGATCCGTGGTGAGAGAGCTCGGGGGTGGTAAATCGTATCTGTTGGATCTACTGGACATCTTGAAGTCATATTTCTGGGTAGAGACGCGCTCTCCTATCTACATTCTCCCCCATGCTGAAGTCGGCGAGCTGTGCCATGGCGTCCTGCGCCCCCGGGAACCGCTTTATTAACGGCGGATTCATCAACAGCAACAGCATCATCACCACCACCACCTCCTCCACCAGCAGCATCAGCAGCACCATCATCACCACGAGCAGCAGCAGCAGCAGCAGCACCGCGCCCGCTCCGCATCCTGCCCACGAAGCCAAGCAGAAGGGCTTCTGCCTGGTCAGGATGATGAACCTGAAGGGGAAGAAAGCGAGCGCAGATCCGCGGAAGCAGCAGCAGCAGCAGCAGCACCATCACCACCACCACCAGCACGGCCCCGTGCCCTTCATCATCCACTGCCACATCGGGAAAGAAATCAAGCACATTTGCGGCAACTGCAGCCGCGCCACCGACGCGCAAGACGGTGAGTCGCTCCGTGCTGCGGCGCTCCCCATCATCATCCTCATCATCATCATCATCATCATCATCATCATCATCATCCTCCTTACATCTCTCTACAAGTCATGAAATACACACTCTAACACACACTTTACTTGCATTCTAAGGTCACCAAATTATTATTATAATTTTTTTTATTAAATATATAAATATATAAAAAAATATATTTTTTTTTAGTTAATTAAATATATAAAAAAAATATTTTTTTTTAGTTTAGAGCCTGAAACGCAAAAATCATTCAAATGCCCTTGCGTGTGTGTGTGTGTGTGTGTGTGTGTGTGTGTGTGTGTGTGTGTGTCAAGTCGGTTCATTGTTCCCAACACTGAAGGAGTGTAACAGGATTGGGTTTGAAATGAATCCCGATGAAAATGCAGTATGAAGGCTTCATCACCATGGTCATATTTTTCCTCTTTTTTTCAGAATCATGGCTTCAAATGGTGTCAGATGATCTACTGAAATAAATTCAGCATGACGTTTTTGGGAATGGTTAAAGATCTGGGTTAGGTTTGTGCTTTGGCCTTTAATCAGTTTGCAGTTTGAGCTTTACTCTGGTGTGATCTTCATGACGTGATCCTAAGAAGGTCTCTTTTTTTCATCTCGTCTCAAAGGTTTTCTCTAAACCGTCACCTCTGACTTGCACAGTACTCAACTTACCTGACCATAAGATTGCTAGGTGCTTGTTTCTGAACATCTCATTCCACAATTAGACCCTATTTCCTGTTCTAATACCTTCCACTCTTCTGTGAAGATGTCCTGCTCGATTTTTTGGTGATTTGTGCTCATTCAGGGACAGGGGTTACCTGGGGTGCAGTTCCAGTTCATCCTCAAAGGTGTTCAACAGGGTTTAGATCTTTTTATAGCAGGAAATCTTCCAACCCACAGAAACTATATCTTCATGTAGAAGGCTTTGTGTATCGGCATGCTGGAAGAAGCTTGTGTGGTTCTTCCCCAAACTGTTACTCCAAAGTTAAAGGCATTTAATAATGATGCCCCTCTCCACAAAATGAGCTCCATGAAGATGTTTTTCACGAGTTGGAAAATGTGAAAGATCTTCCCAGAAGAATAATCTTATGTTTGGGGTTTTTAATAACTTTAGTTTTAAATGGTGTGTATTTAGTCTTTGGTGTTTTGATTGAAGCTACAGTACCTCATGCAGCAACCAGATCTGCTTGCTTCCTTCATCAGGAGGAAGTGTGTACCAGTTGTGGACGTGTCCGGCGACAAATCCCTTCAGAAACGCATCGATCCATTTTTTATGAACAGATGATGTGCTTCAATTGATGGAAACTTTACTTACATAATCCTATTTCCTGAGATGTGCAGCTGGACCAGAGCTCCAGGTTTGAACTTTGCTGTAGGTTGTATGCATCTTTCTATGGTGCATTTACAAACTATCATACGAATGTGGTGCTCTAAATCCGGCTGCTAGTTTGCTTATATTTTGCGATAGACCTCCTGGGAAACCTCTCTAGCTGAGGCTGTTTATTGACTGGAAAGATTTAACTGAGGTTGAGGAACCATCAGAGAGCATCAGGGTGTCTTTTGTTTGTTTTATTTTTAATTTTTTTTCCCCCTACAATATTGTGTACTATAGGCAAATCTGACGATTAGCCTAAATGTTTTTTTTTTTTATTAATTAGATTTATTTTTACTAGGCCACTCTGAAACCTTGTAATTTTGAGCCATTCAGAGGTGGACGTGCTGGTGTGATTTTTCCAGTTCATGGTCCTGTTGAATTATAAACTAATGGCTGGATTTTTGTCCTTCAGGATTTTCTGGCAAAACACACAATTCATGCTTCCTTCAATTATGAGAATTTCTCCTGAAGGTGCAAAGCATCCCCAGATCATCACACTACCACCACCACCACCACCACCACGTTTGACTTTTGATATGATGTACAAGGAGGTATCAAAAAGATTCTCTTTGCTTACCAGAAAGTGCTTTATCTACATTTGCACACGAGGTCAAAGTTCGCAGGAGCCAAGAAAGATCTTGTTTCCGGCGAGAAACACACGTGTGAGGTGAAATCTATGTCAGAATGGGCATGTGGTCAGAATAGCAAACGTGGTAAGGCACAGGCTCATGACGATGTCTTTTGGCACACTGATTTATGAAGGTCGGTGCTCCCTGTGACTGTGCACACAGCCTTGTGCTGCCATCTGTTGGCGGGTTCCAAAACTAGTCTCAAAACATTCTTGACACAACCTTGCACCTTTTCACGTAGGGCCAGGCCTATTTCAGCGTAGTTTCCAAATACATTTTACGCTAATAAATTAAAAGTGAAATTTATGTAGTTCATCAATTCTGTTGATGGGGGACTTAAAACGTTCACCAGACCTCCAGCGTTGCTCCTATATCGATGATCACATTTTTCAAAGCTTTGCCCTGATCTTATTTCTTTATATCCTTATTTTCTCTTTCCAGCAGAGGAGGTGGAGCGCTTGGCTGCCATGCGGACCGAGTCGCTCGTTTCCGGCACGCACACGCCGCCCATTCGGCGCAGGAGCAAGTTCGCCACGCTCGGACGACTTTTCAAGCCCTGGAAATGGAGGAAGAAGAAGAGCGAGAAGTTCAAGCAGACCTCAGCAGGTAGGAGGTGGTGTTTTTACTGCTTTGTGGTTTTAGGAGCCGTTTACTGGTCACTTTAATAGGTACACCTGCACCTTTTCTAATCAGGACACATCTGAATGGTCGTGACATGGTGGTTGGTGCAGGAGGTGCTGGGTTGAGTATTTCAGGAGCTGAGGATTTTCTGTTGAACGATGTGAAAAATCTTCTTCTTTCGGCTTCTCCCATTAGGGGGCCACCACAGCGGATCATCAGTCTCCATTCCCCCCCTGTCCTCTACATCTGCCACTTTCACACCAACTACCTGCATGTTTTCCCTCACCACATATATAAACCTTCTCCTTGGTCTTCCCCTTTTTCTTCGTCCTGGTGGCTCCATCCTCAGCATTCTTCTACTGATATATCCTATGTCCCTCCTCTGCACATGTCCAAACCATCTCAATCTTGTCTCCCTCACCTTGTTCCCAAAACGTCCTACTAGCGATGTCCCTCTTGGGAATAATTTTCGGTTAGAGTTTCTATCATCAGATTTCAAACGTCGTTTCACATGTTGTCTGAGGCCGCAAATGAACAGCACAGGCTGTTGGTAGGATCATATCTATGTTGCTTTAACCAATCAGATTACGATTTGTCCCCTCTAAGGCCCCCTAGCAGGCTTTCAATCACATCGCCATTTTCACATTCTTTGATCAGACAGTCAGAGAGTACACTAGTCATATCTGAGTTGAGAAGGCCTGGGGTGCAGCCATTGTTTACATTCGCCCTAATAGTGGATCAGAGCTCTATAGCAGGAGATCTTCCACATCTTCCAACACATGGAAAGAATATTGTTCTAGCTGAAGTAAAGGGAAAAGTTCATGCTACGCATCCAAAGACAATTGTACGATTGCGTGTCTCTGACTGTGTGTGATTTTTGAAATTCAGTTCTACTAAAGTGTGTGTAAAGTGATTTATGTGCTGTAGAAGCGATAATGACATTAAGTGCATTTACATGTACAGGGAAATTTATCAGTGGGATTAAAAGCCAGTTTCTCTGTTTCTCCAAGAGTAATTTAGCCTCTTGGTGCTTGTTATTACGAGTGGATGCTATTTATTTAATTTTTTTTTCCCAGAAAGGACGACCAGTTTATAAATTTAAGCAGTTTGTTAAACGCAGTGAATTACAGGCATATATTCACCAACTGGTTTGTTGGATGTTGCCAGGTATTCGTTACTTCCTGTTGGCTTTAAACATGTGATCATGGTTAAATGTCAAAACTGCGTTTTCTTAAAAAAAAAAAAAAAGGCTGACGTCCACGCGACCCTTTCAACCATCCACAATGGGAAGTCTGGAAATGTTTACGTCCCTGTACTGCACATTAGCAAAATGTAAGACGTTTAGACCTGCCACCTTTCCGTTTGGCGTTTATTTACTTTTCTCCTCTTTGAAACGTCACGGCGGCGTCGAGGACCCGTGACATCACGTGTAGTCGTTTCTCGAAAGTCTCCATTTTCACCGTCCACATTGCGATGCTGAAACGGCGGACATGGGTTTCATCTGACTTCCTGTTGTCTCCGTGCATGACTAGCATGTGATCGCGGGAATTTCATCTCGGGCTACGCCTACACTAATTCGGGTAGATTTGAAAACGGCGTTAAAAAAACGCCAGGCATTCACGCAACAGTATTGTTTTCAATAGTTTGAGTTTGAGGCGCCTTATTATTTCCGCCTTGCGTTTATTTACTTACTGGCTCTTTGAAACGTCGTGGTGATGTCGAGGAAAGGCGCAGTCACGTGACAAAAAATGCGTCGTTAGCAAGTTTACAAAAAGCCACGACGGAAATCGGCATCCCAGTGTGGACGGAAGGCCAAAACCTAGAGAAAAATATGCGTTTTCAAATGTAAATGTATTAGCATGCACATGCACCTCGGTCCCTATACATTCATAGCTTCTGCGTTGCTTCCGTTTTCTGGCTAATGATGTGCCGATCCGAGCAAACGAGCGACGAGTTTTTTGTTAAGTTTCGTTTTTGGGAGACTTTCAGACTTTCACCATCTTCCTAAGCATGGGTCATCGATCCCCCTATCGCACTGCTAACCTCGAATAGCTTCGATGCTGTTTAAAAATATCCCGGACATTGTGAATCAATAGTGCAGAGAATCGAGAGCTGCATTTAGCATCCTGCAGGCAAGAACTATACATCAAATCCCTCGTGGGTTTCATTTGCATCCTGTTTTATTATTTATATTTAATTTAATCTTTTCCTCCACCTTCCAAAGTGCTTCATCACGCTATTGCTTTTCGTGTCGCCAAATCCCCATTAAACGCGCAACGATCTCAGAATGCGCAAAACCTGTGCTACACCGTTTCCTAAGAGCGATAGACAGCAGGAAGAATGTGGGTTAAACTGTCAGATCCACTGCAGGATGGTTGAGGCGGCAGCATCACCACGAGCAGTAGTGCAGAATCGATTCAGGGCAACGCATTCATGTTTTCTCCCAGCCTGGCTATTTTTACTCGGCCTTTGATGAATGTGCTGCAGCGAACCAGAACCGTCAGGGCCAGGAGAAGAGAAAACACAGGGGGTTTTCACTTGTGTGATGCCTCATCGATTGAGACGCAGCGAGGGGTTTGGGTTAGAAGTGATCGGTGGGCTTGTTTGATCCAGAAAACCAGTTGGAGGGGGAAAGGGGGACCAATATTCAATCAAACATCCTGTCAGTCATGACAAATTACAAGACCACCTTTTGGTAAAAAACAAGCTTGGCCCATCAGGATGCAGCACTGTGGTTGGAGAAGAAGTGCCTAAGGTTACCAGTATCAATTGGTCACTTCTTGGTACCAATGGTGCTTTTTTTTTTTTTTTCAACAAGTTCATGTGGCAAATCTTTAGTTTTAGCTGTGTTGCCAGTCCCTCAATATTCACTCCGGACCTGATTTGTGAGTCTGTATGAGATTAAAACAGAAACTGAAGTACCTCAAACTGTATAGCAGGTCATTCCTGTGGCATGGATGTGTTTCAGAGTAGAAAACGCAAGTAAATATATACAAGGTCAGGTTTCATAACCTGACCAAAACATTACAGTGCATCTCAAAGCTTTAGGTAGAATCTTAAAACAAATAGTTTCCGGATAGAACGTCGCAAAAAACCTTAAGGAAATTTAGCTAGAACCTTTTAAGGAGGTTCCATAGACCTCAATCAGACTGAACTATAATAAATGATAATTTCCATTTTCTTTTTTTCTTACATTTGAGGTAACGTCTGACAGCCTGCCCAGCTTTCTCATATCCACAGCTGTGGGAAATGTGCGCTCGCCTTTGCGAAGGAAGGATTCGGGTTTCGTGGTCTGGTGTCAGAGTTTTTTTTCCTCATGAATTCTCTGTGAATTGATTCTTGGCGCAGAGCTGAGAGAAGAGCGTGAATCTCGAACTGACTCAACAGGAAAAAAAAAAAACATACCGCAGTTGCTGTGACTGGCAGCAGACGCCACTGCAGCGCTGACAGACTGTCAATCAGACGTTCAGTCGATTCATTTTTCAATCGTTCGGTAGTCTGGCTTGGTCTCGTGATGCTGGAAACATCACGACGTGTAACTAGCGACGGGTGAAGGTCAACCTTAAAATGGTTGTTAGCCAGGTTGGTGTTTTTTTTTGTTTCCATATCAAAGCAAGGTGTCAAGTCCATCTTTTTCCAGACCTTTCAATGTGCCATTGATGTCTGTTATTCTCCACCAGGAAGACCATAACTTTGGATATCGTTTAGCCTTAAAGCCTTGTTTAATAGTCTGGAGTTGTTCTCAACTGTTGTGGTTCATATATAATAATGAGTGCTTAAGGAGTTGAGTCGATAGCCAAAATTATTTTATTTTTATTTCCCTTCCTTCGTTTCTTCGTGGATGCATGGGAAAGAAAATCAAAGTTACACCAAAGCAGAAAAATACTTTCTTATTTCTAATAGCAGAACTGCTCACAGCAGTGGCAGACTAAAAGTGGGCGGGGCTTATACACTCTATAGAGATAGTTGCATTGTGTAATAATTTTTTATTATTATTAGACAAGCTATTTTACATACATTTTTTTTGTACCAATATCTATGATATTTAATAAAATAATAAAGGTTTTAATGAAGTCAGTTATTTATGTCCTAATGGTGCGGACTAAACACAAACGTATGCACACTTTCATACGCTTTAATATCAAGAGTAGTCAAAAACCTGTGAGATCATGGCCTCTCATTTTTGCTCTTCGTAATCTAAATGACAGATTGGACACCAGATCAGACTTAAATCTTGTATTATTTCCAGTATAATTGTAGCTGATAGTCTGGGTTGTAGCTCCATTTGCTGTGATTAAAAAGTAAACAGGGATTTATTAGTGTTGGGAAGGATTTTTGAAGACTGAAAGACCAGACTTTACTTAAATACAAGATTAAGATGATGGCATAGAGGGTTTCGGATTGGATTTAGTGGCAATTGATGGATCAGTACAGTTTTTTTTAATGATCTGTTATTTCCATACACATTGGCCTTAATGGTAGTAGCAAAATCTCTGTTCTACTGCCTTGGAAAGCAGCAGGATGAAGATTAGTATGTGACTGAAATACGTTTTTGGGTACAGTAAGTGGAAAACCGGCACAAAGGCACCAGTCGAAAATAATTTGTATCCCATTCAGTTTGTTTTCTGTCTGGTAGATTAGGTTTTTATTTTTTAGACTTTGTCATGAAAATGGATTCGACCTACATTTCCAGTCTAATTCATTGCTTTTTTTTTTGATGCCTGAGACGTAAAAATTGAATCTTTTTTTTTTTTTTTTGGTTAACCCACTTCCTGTGCAATCATAGAAAAGAAATTTGAAGTGACATACATTGGAAGAACGGTTCTGTGAATCTCGTTTATCAAAATGAACAAAACTTTTTTTGGAATCTTTCATGAGATGAACTACTCCATTCTGTTTCCTTTACATAACTTATGGAGATTATGGAGAAATCACTCTTTGAGACTTCTGTGAGTCATATTAAAGACTCGTTCAAAATGACTCGATCTTGTGAGTCATATTATTGTGAGTCTCGTTCAAAGGGCCATCACTGGTAAAGGACCACTTCAAATAAAAAAATAAAAAAAAGTATTCAGTAATCATTTTGTAAATGTTGAAACATGTGCATTTGTCAACAACGAACATACAATGCACCAGGCTGATTTTATTTATTTCATTAATGGATTTTCTCTCCATTTTTCTTTTTTTTTTTGGCCATGCCACCATAGCCTACATATTGGAAGCGACTAAATGACAGATGGCATCCTACTGTTCAACAGCTTAACATTTCTTGATATAAAAATTGGTGCAACAGTCCCTGTTTGTCAGTTCTTCCTTGAATAAATAAAGTGGAAAATTTTGCAGAAATGAAGAGGAACTCATCATTGAACTAGAGTTTTGTCAGTCATTCTAAAGACATGCCCCAAATGTCCCATGGGGGCAAAGCAATGGGTGCAAATAGGGGGACAGTTCAATGAGAAAAAAAACATCCTTTTCACTTCCATTCATTCTACTGTTTGGATATTATAGTGTTCCTTTAGATGTTTTATAAATCTTCTCAAAATTCATCACTTCAAGGAGTTGAGTTTATGGCAAGAACCCATTAGCAACACAAGACCTTATAAACAATAACAAGTTGTGCAAACCCCAACCAACGATCAAATATTGCGGACCACCATCTACTTGGTGGAACATTTTGATCTTTTTGATCTAGTTCCACTTATTTGACTGGATATTGTGCAGAGTTTTTTTAATAGTCCTACAGATATTCATCAATTCCAGGACGTTGAGTGCATGGCAAGGACCCTTGCTGACCACGTAAGCAAAACAAGACCAAGTTTAATTGGTGGAACCTCAGGAACGTGCTCTGCTATCCCGTTATAATTGAAGTTACAGGGGTATAGGTTTGTGCACATGGGTGGGAATGGGGGACGGCTCAAAAAGTTTGACTGTTTGGTTATTGTGAAGAGTTTCTTGAATAGTGCTACATATATTTTCCAAATACTATCAAGATTCATCAATTCAAGGAGCTTATTTTCAGAACCCTTGCCAACCATGTAAGCAACAAAGGACCCTATAAATAATGAAATCTTGGGCAAACCATGGGCCAAATTGTGCAGACCACCATTTACATAGTGGAACATCAGGAACATGCTCTACCTTCCCATTGTAATTGATGGTTTGGGGGCAGAGCTTTGTGGACCTGGGTGGAAATAGGTCAAATATTCACATTTTCACGTTTACAGCATTGGGTAGATGCCAGAGTGGCTAATTTTTTTTAATCACATAACTAAGCATCTATTGGGTTAAGGGCCTTGCTCAGGAACCCAGGAAGGGTATTGTGGCATGGCTGGGATTTGAACTCATGACCTTCTGATCCAAAGTCCAATGCGTCAACAACTACTAAGCTACCACTTGCTCCATTTGACTGTTTGGATATTGTTAAAAGTTTCTTGAGTAGCCCTGCAGGTGTTTTACAAATCTGTACTCCAGGGGCGCTGTATCATGACAGACCCTACACTCTGACCCCACTCTGACCCTTCTTAACATCGCCTTGCTCAAGTCTACCTGCCTATTTGTGTACTATTTTTCCAAAAAATCCTATCTCCACTTTTGTTCATCTGGCTTCCAAGACAATCCCATACCATCTTCCGATATGTGCATTGGTTTAATAAGGACTGAATCTCAGCTGTATTATTCCAGAAGAAGTTAAATTCATGAGCAGGGTGACCTCCTCAGAAATGGAGCTCGTCTCTAATTTGGGTCACAACCATGCAAACAGTGTACGCATGAGGAGTGAAGGACTATAAATAGGAAGTCGCTTCAATCCGGGAAAAGAAACCTCACTCCTGGAGTGACTTATTTGTAGAGTTTTATGTACAATAAGTTATTTGTTACAGGGATTAAGTGATTCAGATCATCAGGCAAATGTTAATATTACACAACGATAATAAAGATAATAATTGGAGGGTATTCGAACATGAACAGCCTTGCTGGTGTGTTTCAGATCGTTGTCCTGCTTCCTAACCCAAGTGCATTTGAAGTTGAGGTCATATATTTATGGCCAGACATTCTCTGTGAGCATTTTCTGATAAAGCGCAGAATTCATGGCTCCATCAATTATGGAAAGTCGTTCAGGTCCCAAAGCTGGGAAGCATCCCCGGACCATCACACTACCACCACCATGTTAAACTGTTGGTATCATGTTTTTTAATGAAATGCTGTGTTTAATGGCAGATGTAATGGAACACACACTTTCCACAGAACCTTATCTCATCAGTCCACAGAGTATTTGCATAAAAATCTTTCATCAAGATCACCATATTATTATTATTTTTTTATTATTAATATTTTTTTGTAGCAAATGCAAGACTAGCCATTGTCTTCTTTTTTCTCAGCAGTGTCTTTCACCTTGGAAATCAGCCATGGATACCAAATATACCAAAAGTTTTCTTATGGTTAAATCATGAACACTGAGCTTAATTGAAGGCTTGAGGAGAACTGAGGCCTGCAGTTCTTTAGATGTTATTCTGGCTTCTTATATGAGCTCCTGGATGAGTCGTTCTTAGAGTCATTTTGGTAGGGACGGGCCTGGCAGGTTTAGAGAGCTTTTTCCCCCCCCCTTAATAAATAAAATTATCATTTAACAACTGCATTTTGTATTTTTCCCGGGGTATTTAACTATGCCAAAAAAAAAAAAAAAAAAAAGAAAAAAATTTTTTTTCCGCACTGAAAAAAAAAAAAAAAATCAGAAAATAGTTTTTTCACAGCACTGTATATTTGTGTCCGCTTCATTTCCTTTCGACAAAAATACTTTTATTCAGGATGTTAAAATGGTTCGGTCGTGCTGAAAAATGCCTGCTGGAAAGTTCAGTATTTCTAAATAGCGTCTATTTTTCTAGTCCACATTCTAACGAGGTCATTTTTAGAACTTTTTTCTTTGCTGCGCGTGTGTGCGCACGTGTGTGTGTGTGTGTGTGTGTGTGTGTGTGTATGTGCACATGTGTGTGTGCGCGTGGCAATGATGCTGAAAAGTCACAGTGAGTACTTCTGAACTGAATAGCTTTGTATTATCCTGGGCTGTTCGAGGTCATTTTCAGAACTTTTTTCTTTGCTGCGCGTGTGTGCGCACGTGTGTGTGTGTGTGTGTGTGTGTGTGTGTGTATGTGCACATGTGTGTGTGCGCGTGGCAATGATGCTGAAAAGTCACAGTGAGTACTTCTGAACTGAATAGCTTTGTATTATCCTGGGCTGTTCTCCTTTTGTGTTCGACATTTGCTCTGTCTCTCTGACTCATTTTTTTTGTTGCACCAATGAGTGTTTTTTTTTTTTTTTATATGAGCTGCTCTTCGATATTTGTCAGTGTATCTGACCTACAGTTTATTTTGAGGTGTTTTTTTGAAGTGTGAATTCAAAAGAGATGAACTGGGACGAATCTGCACCGGTTCTTTGTTCAGTTTTAGTTTACTGTTTATTAAAAAGTCACAAAGTCACTTAGTAAAGTAAATATCAGTGTTAAGTGTATAATATAAATATAAAAGCAATATATAAACCAAAGTTGGTGGACACCTCAGCATGAGATTGGTATGTCCTTTCTGAACATCCTATTCCACATTTAGTCTCCATTTGCTGTGATAATAGAACATAGACATAACAGACATAGAAGACTCGCTCTGGTCACCGTGTACAGACCCCCAGGAGCCTACGCTGAATTTCTTCAAGAGTTTGCTAGTTTTCTAACAGATCTCTTGCTCAATTTTGATAAAGTGCTGCTTGTAGGAGATTTTGGACATATTTGTGCTCGTTCAGCCACAAGTGTTCCAATCAATCAGGACTTAGAGCTTGATAACACATCCAACCAGGGTAATCAGATCTTCATGGAGCTGGAGTTTTGTGTACAGGAGCATTGTCAAGTTGTTCAAGTGAAGGGAAAATTTCATGCCAACGAATGCAAAGACGTCCTGTTTAACTTTACGCCTCCAGCGTTATTTGGGAAAGTAATGAGGTGTCCCAATACTTTTGGAAGTATAGTGTAGGGACCATTTTATACACAATCAAATGAAATCTAACACCAATGTATACAGAGGATTACTTCCTTTTACGTGTGTGTGTGTGTGTGTGTGTGTGTGTGTGTGTGTGTGTGTGTGTGTGTGTTTAAATAAACTGTCACATTCTAAACCTGTAGCCATTTAGCATTTTAACAACTTGTGATTGCATGATTACCTTTTAGACCATCTCCAATGAATCCATCTGTTAGCATTTAGTCCGAAGGTCATGCTTCCCATTGTTCCCAGCATATACATTTGGTTCCACAATTTAGTCCCATTCTTTACATAAGATCAACCATTCAGTTTTGTGCCACCATTTAATTACACGGTAGCATTTGTTCCTGTCATTTGCTTTAAAATTTTACTTCAAATTCACTATTTTTAGTCCAAGTGTTATTTTAATGACAGCCTTCAGCATTTAGTCCAGCTGTTAGCATGTGGGTCAACCACTTTATTTTGCTCCTTCCATTTGGATCCACTTTTTAAACAGCTACTGTATTAGCATGTTGAGGTCCAGGCCCACCACGTGGGTACTGTTTGTTTCACATTATGAGCACTATATATATATCTCTGGTCTACTCTCTTTTCAATTATTATTATTTTTTATTTATTTTTTCCCTAAAATTGTTATTATTTAGTGTTTTCATACATTATTTACTAAATTTAGCTCCACCATTTAGGCCAACTATTAGCATTTGGTCCTAAAGTTTGGGCTTAGAAAGTCCTAAACGGCCATGCATCTGTTTTTCCTCATGATCACTACTTATTTTTTTTGTGATCTCGACATAATGATGATGCTGCTGAACATGCTCCTATGCCAGTTACCCAGAAGAGCATAAGAAAAGTAGAGATCATGAGAACTTCCGTACAGGCCCACCACCAGATTGGTCTGCCAATCCTTCCCATCATTCACACTTAGCCTACATATAGTTTTGTTGTTGCCATTTGATCTAACCTTCAATATCATTTAAACAAATAATTGTGTCCAACAATTAGCATATTATCCAATCTCTCCAGTGTTTACTTCTCTGATTCAGTCACTGTGGGGCCCTTGCTCAAGGCCCTTAACCCTCAACTTTCAGTTTTACAAAATGTACGAGTTGGCCATTGGAATCACCAATGGCCAATCACCAATGGCAGACATATAAATGTATTTTTGATATAAGTATTTCATTCATTTCTATTAAATGTAGTTATAAGGATATACTGTATCATCCTTATCAAGTGCCCCAGAAAGTTATGTATTGCGCATTGTGTTCTGACATTTCTGGTTGCGATCTGACTTTTTAAGGGTCATCGTTTAGTCTCTGAGGAGATGTCTGAGCAGATGCTAGCCCAAAAAATAGCATGGCAGAATGTCTCATGTGCAGCCCAAAGACTTGTGTAACATCTCATAATGTGCCATGCAGGGAGTTCGATCAACTTATGTCATAAACTTCTCTGCTAGTGAGGCTTTATATGCCAGGATAACTATTCGAGGGCGGCTGATTTCGTTCCTAGCATGTAATGTACAGAACGTTCTGAGTTGCGGAGTCTGATTCACCGATTAACAGTCAGTGGCAACTGATTTTCCAACTCACCTGCCCGAGTGATATACATCTGGCATTCTGGTCATGACAGACATGAGTGAGAACTCATTAATAGTCATAATTTCAAATGAATTCGCACGAATCCGGATCGGCTGAAATGCATGTGCCAAGCAATCCTCCTGCACCATCTGGAAGATAAGCATGAAGGTAGCTTGACCCAGAAGACGGGGTATTCTTGGCGCATGCTTTCGTAACCACTTTGTGTTCGAAACTTCAACTGAGTTTATTCAGGATCGCTTTATTTTCTGGACTTTGACATATAGCTCTTTTACAAGATGCGGAGCTGATCATCTCATTTCTTTATATGCTCATACTTGCATTGTCTTTGGTATAATTATAAAGGTTCCTCCAAATGTCCATGAAGGTAATGATAATGGAGTGAATAAAGAACACTCAAACTCTTTGTTGTGAGGAGTTCAATCGTCCAACATTACTGAATAACTCATATAGAAGTGGAAATGGATTATGGCTCTAAACATTCCAGAAGAAGAACAGATGAGCAGGAAACTTCAAGCTCTGAAATGCCAATCAGAATTATGTAATTGTCCCACATCCAAGCATCCATAATGTTTGAATTTGGGTATGATGAATCCTTTATTCCTAAATATAAATAGTTTTTTTTGGCACTAGTTAGTCATATAATGTATTCCAAATGGTTATATATATATCGTATTTTTCAGGCTATAAGCCGCTACTTTTTCCCCCACGTTTTGAACCCCGTGGCTTAAACAACGAAGCGGCTAATTTATGGATTTTTTCTGGGTTTTTCCCGGTTTCACAAACTTCAAGCCAAAAAACTGAGCGGCATAACATTAGACCAATGAAATTTCCAAACGGAATCAAAAAAAAAATTTCACCTGTGTTCTGAGCTGAAAGAAATACAATGGTACCTTGTCCTACGAGTTTAATTCGTTCCGTGGACAAGCTCGTATCTCAATTTGCTCACACATCGAATCAGTTTTCCATATTGGAAATACTTAAAATGGCATTAATCCATTCCAACCCTCACAATGACACCCCGATTTTATTAAATTGGAAAATACATTTCTAAATAACAAATCTTGTATAAAAACATAATAGAAAGAGTATGTAAAGATATAATAAGGTTTTATTCAGTGTATTTTCCTTGGAGATGACTTGAGCTAACGAAAACAGTGTCCTGTAAACTACGTATCCCTAAACTCCTGTACACTACGTATCCCTAAACTCCTGTACACTACGTATCCCTAAACTCCTGTACACTACGTATCCTTAAACTCCTGTACACTACGTATCCTTAAACTCCTGTACACTACGTATACCTAAACTTTAAAATTTTTACTTTTTCTTTTTTGCCCATTATAATTTACGTCACAGTCTTCGTTTTCTGGCTTCGCTTCGCCATCTACCAGCGGTGTCTAGTGCTCGTACCTCAGTTTTTTGCTCGCGTTACAAAGCAAATAAATCGACCAAGTGACCGCTCATACCTCAGAAAACTCGTACATTAATGCACTCATAGGTCAAGGTACCACTGTAGTTGTGAAAGGAAGGAGGAAGACAGTGAACAATTTAGACTTACTTGGTAGGCTACAGTTTAGATACAAGCCGTTGTAGCGTGTTGAGTCTGGGTGAAGGGAGAGCTCGCTAACTCCAGTTACAACAGAAATCATATAAGCACAGTCAGGTTTCCAAAACTCGTGCTTTTTTTATTTTTCTTGGCAACAGCATTATGGGTTAGTCAAAGAAACTTAGAAATGAGCATCAGAAAATAATAAGGACATATTCCTCAGTCTTACACACATGCAGTAATAGCGGAAGAATGCAGTGGCATTCTATTCCCAAAATACCGCTCTGCTCTTAATAAAAGTATTTCATTTAGTGTCTTTCGTTAAAGCCTGTGTAAAGTTCATTAGTTTCAGTGTAGACACTGCGGCTTATAGACAGGTGCGGCTTATTTATGTTAAAAATAAAAATCTTTGTCAAATTTAGTGGGTGTGGCTTATATAAGCGTGCGCTTTATAGTCCGGAAATTACGGTAGTCTAGTCCGTTATCATTTTGTCTCAATAATTACTCCAGTTTTTAACATTTACTCCAGTTATTTAGCCCAATGGCTTCACCCCCCCAGTCTACTTATTTCCACAATCTTCACATACACTTGATGGGAAGATCAGATCATTGTAGTGACTCGGTTCTTTGAATCTGGTTCATCAAAATGAACTACAGTAATCCCTATTTTAACGCGGTGTATACGTTCCCTAACCACCATCGCTAAACGAAAAACCGTCGATAAACGGATGCCACCCCAAAAATATTTATATTTTTATTAACAAATTTCATTATTTCAACATAAAAACAATTTCCTATCCACCCATTGGTTGCAAATCCACGATAAACCGGAGCGCGAGAATCGCGGTAACGAGTGACTCAATTCTGTGTCCTGTACATAACCTATTAAAATTTTGCGTTGTTTTTTGTAGAATGATTGAATCCTAAGATGACTAATTTTGAATGACCATCACTACCACATACTTACGCCTAACAATTAACCCCTACTATTTAATCCCATTTAACTGTTTAGTCACAAAAAGTGCAGGATGTTTCCATGTCCAATGTTCAATTGTTCCATGGTCTTGACTATTTAGTATCATTATTAGCATTTTGTTCAACTAACGGCCATTTTGGTGTCTGCATTTAGTCTCAAAATGTCTATTTAATTCTGCCATTTGGTTTTCACATACAGTCCCAGTATTACAATTCAGTTCACTTGTTTAGGTTTGACATTTAGTCACAATTTGGCTTAATTGTCATTTGGTCTCACCAACGTTAATCCGATTAGTAGCATTTCATCCGTCAATTAACCCCCACTATTTAATCCCATTATAACCATTTAGTCACCCCATTAGTCCAAGTTGTTCACTTTATACCATTTAGTGCCCTTATTAGTATATAATCCAACTACTGGCATCTTGGGGTCTGCATTTAGTCCCAAAATTACCATTTAGTTCTGGCACTAATAACATGTAGTTCAACAATTTCGTTTAACTTTTACCATTATTCAGTTTCAGTTTGATTATTTAGTATTTAGCTCCTTGATTACTGTTTAGTTTACCTTTCATTTCTCCCCAAAATCTACTGAAACATCTTCCCAGAAGAGTGGAGCTTAATACAAGAGCAAATATGGACTTAATGTCAAATTAAATGTTTAAGACAAGGTTCAATGGTCAGGATGGCCACAAAATTGGAGATTATAGTAAAAAAAAATTCAAATGTGAAATTTTGGGATGTCTGTTAGCCGCAGCCTTGGCATGGATGCTTATAAGGCATACACACACTTTTATCTCAGTCCTCCATTATTCCGTAGTGCAGCTTGAAATATTCAGCCTGCAGGGCAAATTTGTTGCACAGCAAGCAGAATTCTCCCCCTTCCGCTTCTCCCGGTCTCGTTCCTTATTAGCCGGGGTAGATTTCGGAATTATTAATGCGACAGAAAACCGCCTCGGTCCTGAGGGTGCGGCGTGGTGGGGGGGGCTGGAGATAATGTCCCTCAGCTGCCACTGTCTAAAAATAGCACCTCCGTGGCACTGAGACTTGGCATTACTGTACGACTTCGCACATTGCCGCACCTGCTGACTTTGAGCTTTCATATCTGTTGTCCATCGGGTTAAAAAACGCTCGCTGGTTTATAGCGTGCGTGTCCTTAAACATTTTAATTTCCAACGTTTACAGTGATGGACTATGCTAGTGATGTTTCAGAGATGTTTCAGGGATCGTTTTTTTATATATAGTGTACAAGTTTCAAGTTTTATTTGTCATAGGTTAGATGTCAGTGACGGGTTGTACAATAACAACAAGTAGAATGGACAGTATCGCACAATTTCAGTATCTTCTAAAGGGACTTAGCATTACTACCATTACTGGCATTACTATTATTGTCTAAATAACTGGCAACAAAAGTAAGTACACCCTCAGTGAACGTGCCAAAACCGTGTCCAAAGTGTCAATGTTGTGTGTGAGCACCACTGCTATGTAGCACTGCTTCAATCTTCCTGGGTATGGAATTCACCTGAGCTGCACAGGTTGTTGCTGGGATCCTCTTTTGCTCCTCCATAATGACATCACAGAGCTGCTGGATGTTGGACACATGGTGCTTCTCCACCTTCCGCTTGAGGATCCCGACAGTGCCCAACAGTGTTCAGGTCTGGAGACATACTTGGCCACTTTATCTCCTTCAGCTTCCTCAGCAATGCATTTGTCATGTTGGTGGCATGTTTGAAGTCGTTATTATAATAGAAAACTGTCGTTCCGCCCAGTTTCTGAAAAGAGGGCATTATGTTCTACTTTAGAATGTCACAGTACATGTTGGAATCGATGAACTGCAGCTCCCCAGTACCAGCAGCACTCATGCAGCCCCAGACCATGATGCTACCACCACCATGCTTGACTGTAGGCAAGACACGATTTACTTGATTCTCCTCACCAGGGCATCAAAACACATGCTGGTCACCATCTGAGCCAAACAGGTTTATCTTAGTCTTACCAGACCACAGGACATGGTTCCAGTGATTCATGCTCTTGGACAGGTCGTCTTCAGCAAACTTTTCGAGAGTTTTCTTGTGAGCTCCTTCAGAAGAGGCTCCTTCTGGGACGACAGCCTGCAAATCGACTTGTTGCAGTATGTGGCGTACGGTCTGAGCACTAAAAAGCAGACCTTCTGCTTCTGCAACCTCTAAAGCAATGTTGCAGCTCTCACGCATCTGTTTTCAGAAGCAGCTTCTGCACCTGAAGGACAGCACAAGGACTCGACTTCTTTGACAGACTCTTGTGACGTCTGTTCTGAGTGGAACCCGTCTTGGAAAACCTCTGTATGACCCTGATTACTGTACTGTAACTCAGTTTCAGGGTTTTACTGATCATTTTACAGCCTCGGCATCTTCGTGAGAAGCAACGATTCTAATTCTCAAATCCTCCGAGTCTTTACCATGAGGTGCATGTAGAACATCCAGTGTTCAGTATGAGAGAATTGGACTCAAAGCACCACGTTTTAACTGCTTTAATTCAAGCAGACGACAAACATGAACATGATGAATAGGACATGTGACTTTGCATGTTTACATGACGTACAGCTGTTAGCACTTGTTTTCAGCTATTTAGACAATAATGGCTGTATGTTGAGCTTTTTTCAGAGGACAGTTTCAGATAACATCTTTATAGTCATGTCCATTGAGAAGATATAAGAAAATGATTGATGGAATGTTAGATGTCTACCTTCTTTTGTGAGATACTGGAAAAAAAGATTTGTGGTTTCTCTGTAATATGTGCATTAATATTGGTGTGTGTGTGTGTGTGTGTGTGTGTGTGTGTGTGTGTGTGTGTGTGTGTGTGTGTGTTTTTCCACAGTTCTGGAGAGGGAGATGTCGGCGAGACAGAGCCGGGAGGAGCTGATCAAGCGTGGAGTGCTAAAAGAAATCTTTGAGAAAGGTTATCATTTTAACCTTAAATTTGTGTGTGTGTGTGTGTGTGTGTGTGTGTGTGTGTGTGTGTGAGAGAATTTCAGGAACATTTCAGAATATTTTCCCCCCTGACTCCTGCTACTGATATTCAGTCCTGTGTTGTGCCTCAGTGCTCCTCCTCCAAATATCAATCATTTGCAGAACTTTGGTTCGTCTCAAACTGAAGAACGAACATCTCTTCTGTACTCCAGGGCTGCTTCAGTTACCATGTTCTGAGTGGAGTATGATCACGTGACCAGTTATGAACTCGCTCCTTCCACACTTATTGTATTTCTTCTGGTATGCAGGTTTTTGATTTCTATCACTGAGGGGTGTTTAAATAAAGGTCTGAGTAACAGTTAAGCTTTTGGTTGTGTTTGTTAGTTGCTTTGATTTTGCTGTGTTTGTGTTTTACTTGTGCGTTGATTGTGTTAATGTATTGGTTGATATGGATGGTTGTGTTGGTTTCTGATGGTTTTTGCCAGTGGTGGGTGGTCAGGGACATCCACACACTATTAGAAACACTATTAGAAGCACTGACCTACATTTACAACCTAAATTCTAACATTTGTTGCATAAAATTGTATTAATTTATTCCCAACAGTTTATTCTCTTCATATCGTAGCGTTTCTCTTGGCTGCACTGCTTCCAGCACGTGTTTGTGGATGTTAGATTTTTTGTCCAATCAGATTTTAAACTCTATGTGCTGCCATGTCAATCTAATCTACACAGAGCCTTCACAATCAGTACTGCTGGCCTTTTTACCTTAATCTCTATTGGTAATGAGTCTGTTTCTTTAACCAATCAGATTTCATATTCGCTTCACAGGGCAGCTCGCTGGCCCAGAATAGCGTCAGCATTTTTCTGTCCTCTGATTGGTTGGTCAGAGGGAAACTGAAGGCCCAGGTACCAAATGCACGGCCCGCCACTGGTTTTTGATGGTTATTTTTTGTTTTGGTTGTGTCGGATTTTGCTGGTTGTGTTGGTTTTTGATGGTTTCTTAATTTATGATGGTTTTTGATGATTGTGTTGTTTTTAAGCTGGTTGCTTTGGTTGTGCTGGTTTTTAATGGTTGTGTTGGTCTTTGATAGTTAGGGTTTAAGATGTTTTTTGATGTTTGTGTTGGGATTTTTATGGTTGTTTTTGTTGGTCTTTGATAGTTGTGTTGGTTTTTGTTGGTTGTCTTAGTTTCTTTTGTTTGTTTTTGATGCTTGTGTTGGTTTTAGTGGTTTTCAGTAATTGTTTTTTTTTTTCCGTTAGCTGTGTTGCCTTTTAAAGCTTGTGTTGGTTTTTGATGTTTTTTGATGGTTGTGTTGGGTTTTTTATGGTTGTCTTAG
>MU551626.1:549968-572665 GCA_024362625.1 Silurus asotus
TAAGACCTTCATTCAGGATCATAAAATCATCCTCCTAAAAGACACAACATCCTCCTTAACCAGCCGAGGAGGATGTTCTTCAAGGGGGAGACAAGTCTGAGTTTGAGCTTTTTAGCATTGGTTCGTTTTACTTTTATTTCATTTTAACAAACGAAATCCAGGTTGTTCGTTTGAACGTAAATGGTGCAAGAGAACACTGAAAGTAAGCGAAGCTTTATAAGCTCATTAAGCAGAAACGTGCTTTGCTACAGGAAACCCACAGTGACAGCAGTAATGCTGCTGACTGTGTGAAGGAGTGGGACAGGTTGGTGATTTGAAGTCACAGCACATCGCTTAATGGTGGTGTTGACTTGCTTTTTAATCGCAATTTTATTCCTGTTTCTTACACTATAGAATACATTTTAAATGGGAGGCTTTTAAAAAGTACAGCAGAAAATATAGATGGGAACCATGTAGAACCTCATGAAGCTTCCCATAAATGCCTGTGGGAGATAGTGGAAAATCTAAATAAGAAACAGAGATCGTACACGTGGGCCCACTGCATAGACAGCACGGTCTCTCTGGCTGGAGATGAGATCGATTTTTTGGTTTTAATGTTTTAAGTGATTTTCTCTGACCACTGCATTGTTTAGTGCACCATCAGTATAAAGAATATAAAACCTAAGAGTCCCAATTGGCATTTTAACGCCACACTTTAGGAAGATGCTAATTTTAGAGTGTCTTTGATTTTTGTATGAAATTGTTTTAAACTAGAGAAGACGTCTTTTAACTCCCTACAGCAGTGGCGGGATGTTACAAAAGCACAAAAAAGTATTTTGTCAACAGTACACTCTCAATGTCACAAGAAACTTTGCCAGATCTCTGAAAGGTCTGACATTTGGGGGACAAAGGAAATCGAGGGCATACTGAAGCCTTCAAAAGAAAAGGAAAAAAAAAAAAAAAAGGAAAAAATGGCCTCTTGGACACTACAGCACAGGGGGCGCTGGTCCGCTCACGCTTAAAAGCATCACTGAGATGGATGCTCCTTCTAAGTTCTTCTTCAGTTTAGATCAAAAGAATGGACAGAAAAGATTTATGCATGCTGTGCGAACAGAATCGGGGGATCTCATGTCAGAGCCTATTGAAATCCACAAGCAGACAGTCAGCTTCTATTCGAAGCTGTATAGCAGCGAGAGGTCTAGGGCACAGGAAGTGGAGGAGAGCTACCTCAAAGACTTGCCAAAGCTCTCAGTCAGTTGCCAAAGAGATGGACTGGGAGCTTACACTAGCCGAGCTTCATGAAGCTTTCCAGGTCATGGAGAACAGGCGGACGCCAGGTATCGATGGTCTCCCTGTCAAGTTTTTCACTTTACCTGTCAGAATATGCAGAAGATCTGGCTGTAATGATCGGATCACAGTCTGATGTAAATACTTTATTGATGTTTTAAAGGACTTTGAGTTTTAATCATCAGTGAAAGTAAACTGGGGAAAGAATGAAACAGTTTTAGTTGGGGAGTGGGAAGGTGGGGACCTGACACTCCCAGGAGGCCTGGTGTCTACCTGGGAAGTCATGAGTTTTTAAATAAAAACTGTGGGAAGGCACTGTAGAGCACATCAAGACTGAGCAGGTGGAAGCTTCTGGCACCAACAGGGGGCGAACGCTGATCAACAACAACCTGGCAGTGTCGTCTCTGTGGCACAAGCTGGCATGTGCCACACCTGCTAGCGAACATCCAGGCTATGCTCGTCCTCCATCTGCCCAAGCGGGAAGGAGGGCAGGGGCTGGGTTATCTCGCCAGCAGAGCTGCAGCCTTTCGCCTCCAGGTTATCCAGAGACTCCTAAATGGGACCTGGAACCTGGTATAGAGAACGGCAGCCAGTGGACTTTTACACATGATGGGTGGACTGGCGTTAGACAGAACTTTTTAATGCGCACAAATGCACTGGATATTACTGGTATGCCAGTTTTATACCCAAGACTTTTTAAAAACCTGATAAAGAGCTATGGAACACTATTCCTGCTGAAGGACCCCCTGGTCTACGGTAGTCGTCTGGACATTTCGGGTGCGACCATCCCCACACTGTTCCTAGCTTATTTCTTCTCAAAGATCGTCACACTCGGAGAACTGTTGAAAGTCGCAGGGACAGACCTGTCACATGTAGAGGGCGTGGTAGCACGTATAGGACTACGGTCACTGAACATCTCCAACCAGCTCCCACTTCGCAGGAGGTCCACACTAACAACAGTGTTCAGCTGAAGGACTATAGAATCAGTGAGTTCGGCCCTGCACAGGAGGAACCCTTTCCCGAGCTGATATCGCTCCCGATGGTGTGGAGGTCCCCTCCTAGACGGGTGTGGAGGTCCCCTCCTGGAGTGAAGGGGAGACTTTGGAACTCTTTTTATTCACATTTTAAATGCTGATGTTTTACAGGACTGTCCGTTCTGGTTACAGTCACTTTGTGCATTTAAAACGTGTTTTAAGATCTTTTATGGTGATTTTTACTTTTCAGTGTTTTCTTATTGGTTTAAATTACGTCAGGAGAAACAGATACATGTGCCAACTGATTAAGTTTATATTTTGGTGGGCAAAAATGGCCAGATACCTGAGCAGAAATGACAAAGTGACACAAAAGGCAGACTGCGATGCAAACAGAATCTTCTCCAGACTTACAAATCAGGGATTGTAGTAGATTTAGATTTTTATAAGAGTATCGGGGATCTGAAGATGTATGAGGTTTGTGTGGTGGCGTAATGAAGCTCTGTTTAAGTCACACGTCAACCGGATACAATCTGATATTTGACATGAATGTAAGATTGAAAAAGTCAAAGATTCTCTCTTGCTTTCTCTCTCTCTCTCTCTCTCTCTCTCTCTCTCTCTCTTTCTCTGTATTATTATTGTTTCACTGTACCGTTCCCTCTTTCTTTGTCCCGTTTTTCTTTCCACCCCTTTTTCCCTCTATCTGACACCCTCTCTCCCTCTCTCTCAGACTCGAGGATGACTGTAGTGAAGCAGGAAGTGAGGCTGGAGAACGGTCTGTGTGTGACGCCGAACCCTTTAGAGAGCAGCCGAGTGACAGAACTGCTCCTGCAGGGACTGACAGACGGCCACGGGGCGGGTCAGTGTCAGTGGGCGGGTCAGTGTAAGTGGGCGGAGCTACCCGTGGAATAGGAAATAGAATAAAAATAAATAATAATGAAAGCAATAATAATAAAAATAAATAAATAAGAGCAGTAAACGCAAACTGAAATAAGGTTAAGTCCTAGAATGCGATGGAAATCACTGAAGGGCCTCAATTCAGGGTAGAGTTTAGATTAAAAAAAAATAAAATTTCTGGAGAAAAAATTCAAGAGAAACTGAATAATAATGTTTTCTTTATTTTTGTGGGAATAAAATCATACTGTGAAATATTCAATATCTTGAATTGTATATTCTTTTTGCCTCAAAATCTTTTTATGGGCCATTAATCTAATTCTGTGATTTATTTATTTATTTTAGTCCTGTTAAAATGCAGTGTTTCATTCATTTGCTACTTTAAAAATCCAAGTCTAAGCTGACTTATCGTTCCCTCTTTTTTGCACACAAAGAAAACAAAAACAAAAATACACAAACACTTGACTTTTTCAGTCATTGGTTCTCCCACAAACTGTTCCCACAAAGTTGGAGACACACGACTGTGTAGGACGTCTCTGAATGTTGTAACATGAAATTTTCCCTCCACTTGAACTAGGAGACCCAAATCTGTTCCAGCATGAAGATGCTCCTGTTCACAAAGCAAACCCCATGAAGGGTTTTTTTTTTTTTTTGATAAATTGGTGTGGATCGGATATTAAAAACCTACATATCAGCAGCTTCAGTTCTGTTTCAACTCGAACCATTAAAGGTTAAAAAGACAGAAATATGCATTTTTCTTCTCTCTGTTTTAAGCTGGAAATATCCAGTATATGGACAAAATCTTGTGGACACCAAAGCTTGAGATTTGTGTTTTCTGGACGTCCCATTCCACATTTAGTCCATATTGGTTGCTATAATTAACTTTACTTTTTTGGGAAGATGTTCCACTAGATTTGTGGAGGTTTTAGATTTTTCGTGTTCATTAACGCACAGTCAGGTAGGTAAGGTGAGGAGGCCTGTGGTGCAATATCAGATTTTCCAACGCTTAGAAAGCAGATCTTCATGGAGCTGGAACAGCATTGGAGCCTCCAATTGTGAGAAAGACATTAGTGGAAAAGTTCTTTGTCCCAATATTTTTGGTCCTACATCATACGTCTGATGTGAAACGAAACCACGTTTGATGTATGTGCATTTTTTTCCGCAGCACCTATTGAGTTCCGGGCCTCTATGGAAGGCAGCGTTTGTCCTCAGGACCCCTCCATGAAGTCATCCCTGGTGCTGCCTGCTAAGAAATCGGTGGTGTTTCCAGGCGAGGTTCAGGAGAACCCTACAAAAGCCACACTCTTCCACAAGCAGCCGCCTGCTCTGCCACCTAAACCTTTCACCCGGCAGCTAAACCACAGCATAGGTGAGGATGAGAAGCGTCGCTGGGTCACATGACCACAATTTGACTGAGTATAGGGTTTAATTAAAGAGTAATGGAGGAACTTATGGTGTACTTCTATCCTTTTCCTCTTCAGAGCAATGTCAGACCCTAAAGCTTCCTTGCGTTCAGGGGAAACACTCTCCTCCTCTTCCACCGAAGAAAGTAATGATCTGCGTGCCATCCGGAGGCCTGGAGCTGCCTGTGTCTTCCCCGAGCCCTCTCGCCACCTACCCCGGAAAGTGCACTTCCATAATGCACCATGGCAGCCTCGGGGGGCATCACGGACACCCGCACCAGCTGCAGTATGGCAGTGTGCCCAGCCGCATCATCGAGGAGCTCAACAAGACACTGGCGCTCTCCATGCAGAGGCTCGAGAGGTCAGTCTGGGGCTTTCTGTTTGTATTTCAGAGCTTTAGGGTTGCCAGGTATTAGCAGAATGTTAGGAAAGTGGGGAAATAACCTCACCGAGGACATGATTTCACCCTTTAGACCTTCAGTGGTGTCCGTACTGAACCTCTTCACCTCTTAATCCTGTCATTCTGACGGCAAGTCTGTAGAAACCATCAATATTATAGAGAAGGGCAAATTTTGTTTTATGTTTTTCTTTCTAGTATTTTCCCGAATTTTCTAAAGATTCATAAAAAAGCTTCAAAACTGTTTTGAACGACTTTTTCTCATGACGTCCAGCTTTTCTTTATATCTGCGACCAGATCAATTTCTTCTGTCATGTGCTAATTTTAGTTATATGCTAATGTCAGTATAAGCTAATTTCAGTTATAAGCTAATTTAAGTTATATGCTAATGTCAGTTATATGTTAATGCAAGTTATTAGCTCATTTTAGTTATAAGCTAATGTCAGTTATAAGCTAATGTCAGTTATATGCTAATGTCAGTTATTAGCTAATTTCAGTTATTTGCTAATATCAGTTATATGCTAATGTCAGTTATTAGCTCATTTCAGTTATATGCTAATGTCAGTTATATGCTAATGTCAGTTATATGCTAATGTCAGTTATTAGCTAATATCAGTTATATGCTAATGTCAGTTATTAGCTCATTTCAGTTATATGCTAATGTCAGTTATATGCTAATGTCAGTTATTAGCTCATTTCAGTTATATGCTAATGTCAGTTATATTTTTTTTATATATTTCTTGAACAGTTCTATACGACACTGAAGGAAACTGTGAAGGAGAGCTTGTCAAAAAAGCCAGTTTGGTCTTCATTTTATTTTGTATATTTTTGGAATGTAGATCGGGTCGCTGTAGCCGTTTGTGATCTGAGACCCAGCTAATGCTAACGCTAACACTCCTATCCCTGACTGGGCGACTCGCTTTTCTCCACCCGCGAGGCGGAGCAGTGGCTCTTCCTGCGTAACGCCTGCCATCAGGACAGAACTCAAACGCTGCCAGTCTCTACCCAATGCCAAGCCGGACACAGCTTGTGTGTGTGTGTGTGTGTGTGTGTGTGTGTGTGTGTGTGTGTGTGTGTGTGTGTGTGTGTGTGTGTGTGTTTGTGTGTGTGTGTGTGTGTGTTGCATAATGGATCCGAGATCCAATTTGGCCAAAGAGCGTCTCTTGTTCCGGAAAGATTGTTCAGCTGGGAAATGGAAAGTGTGTTCTCACTGATCTTTTTTTTTTGTCTAGCTTGATTACCACAAAAAAAATTTTAGAAATTATTGGAAACAAAGCTTCTTAATTTTATTTTTTTATTATTGAACATTTCTTACATTTCTTATTTTTTCAAGGCCCAAAATGTAACTACAATGTAAATACAGTAATCTCCCGAGCCCACTGTCTCTCGCAGACAGCACCATAGACCAAACAACTTATAGAGAATTGCTTTTATGGAGTTTTATGTTGGACTAATGAAATGTATTGATACAAATATAATTATTAATTATAAAATTAAGTAAAATGTTAGTACAGTACTGTATACACAAAATAGCATTGTTGGGGTATTGTCCGTTGAAACCTAAACACCGTGATAAACAGGGGATTACTGTGTATCTGTATTTTTATTTTTATATATATAGTGTGTGTGTGTGTGTGTGTGTGTGTATAATTTCAGCTATTTGCTTATATCACACGCTTATAACATTTGCTTCTTTCTTTCTTTCTTTTCGTAATCTAAACAAAAATCTTTTCGGATTCTTAATTTTTTCCTGTTCCAGATTAATTTCTTTTTATTCTCTACTTTTATTTAAAGGAGCTTTTTCTTTTTGCATATTTTGTTCCCTCCAGTGAAATCCAGCGGCTGTGAAAATTGTAGAAACACAGAATCTTTTATGGTTTCATGACACATGCATGTTCCAAACTCTGTAAAAGGCAAAAACACACATTTGATTGGACAGTGAATGAGTGGGAAAAATTTCTGTGAAGTCTAAGTGGGACAATATTTGTTTGGTTTAAGTGAATCCAAATCCCGTTGTTGCTTTTCTAACACGATTTTGCTCCTCCTCTCCTTCGCCAGTTCTGCACTGCATTCTGGGCAGTGCGGTCTCTTGGATGGCAGACCGGTCCCCACAGTGGTGATCGAGTGTGAAGACGATAAAGAGAACATGCCCAGCGAGTCGGACTATGAGGACTTACCCAGCATGTACAAGGACGACCTGGAGGAGGAAGACGAGGAGGACGACGAAGAGGATGACGACTCGCTGTTCACAAGTTAGTCTGATTGTAGCGCTTTTTGTCTGACGTGGAAAATGACCTCGATTTCCAGGTTGTTGAATATTTCTAGCAGTGTACATTTTATCCGCTTGTAGCTACCATCCATGGAGTGGAACCTGGGGAGATGGTAGCTTTGTGGTTAAGGAATTAGACTTTGGCTTTGAAGGTCAAGAGTTTAAATTTTAGATACCCCATAGCTGCTCAGATAAAAAATGTAAGTCGCTCTGGATAAGGGCATCTGCCAAGTACCGTTAATGCCTAAAATGTCCAGGACACAAGTTCTCACTTGCGCTACTGAACATTTGACAGATGCCCTTATCCAGAGCGACTTCCAGATATCTCAGTAATACAACTGAGCAGTTGAGGGTTAAGGGCCCTGCAATGGCATCATGGTGGTGCTGGGATTTGAACTCACGACCTTCAAATCAGATGTCCAACATCTTATCATGAAAAAGCATTTGAAGGAATGAAATCATACACACCGATCAGCCATAACATTAAAACCACCTGCCTAATATTCCATAGGTCTCCCTTGGGCTGCTAAAACTAATTTTTGGGATGAGAGATCAGACTAGGTGGGCTAGCTTCAGCTTCCCACGCTCATCAGTTTGCATTGGGTCATGTCCATGCTGGTTTTCGTTTAAAACTAATATGTTTCTCTCTGTTTTGGCCTTCTGTCTACACTGAGACGGCACTGTCAGTCTACTAAAAGACTCGACTCGTCTTACGGTTTGCGCATGCGCAGTACAGGAACGTAATTGTTTTCAGAAGTTTCCGTGTGGTCAAACGACTTTGGGGGGATGTTATTAGACGAAAGTGCCATTTTCCGAATTCATCCAGATGAGTGTAGACGTAGCCTTGAGTGGTCAGGACACTGACATGTTGTACCTGGAGTCTTTTTTTTGGACCACATTTGGTAATTTTTCACCACTGCATTACTAAAACATCCCAGAAGCTGTGCTGTTTTGGAGTTGCTCTGACCCAGTCTTCTAACCTTCATTCACATAATTGTGCTTGCCCATTTTTCCTTCTTTCAACACATCAACTTTGAGAATTTATGTCACTTGCTCCTGAAAATGTCCCCCCTTAACTGGTGCATTTGTTTACTAGAACAATGTAAATCACTTTGGAATGGAAGGAAGTGTTCTTGGTCATTTTCGGGCTCGGATTAACCTGTGTGTGTGCGTGTGTGTGTGTGTGTGTGTGTGTAGACACACTGGCCCTGAAGGTGTTGCGGAAAGACTCGCTGGCTATAAAGTTGAGTAACAGGCCATCGAAAAGGGAGCTGGAGGAGAAGAACATCCTGCCCATGCAGACTGATGAGGAAAGACTCGAGTCCAGACAGCAGATTGGCTCCAAACTCACACGGTCAGAATGGACACACAATCGCTGACGCACACACTTACACAAAATGTACCATTTTAAGGAAAAAATGAGGTCATTTTGAATTCAGTGGCTGCAACCAAAGTCTGGGGAAAAGTTACTTTAATATTAATATTTAATACTTTATTATTAAAGTGTAACAGTTGGATGAACAATTTAACTAATGAGGTTATTTGACAGCAGGTCAGTGATCAGTCATCAGATGTTTCATCCACAAAACATCTTTTTTTAGGAAAGACCTTGTGTATTTGAGCAACACAATGGTAACTGCATACTGCATCTAATACAATAGCATGACTTCGTAGTAGAAGAATCCGATGCTGAACTGATCTGTTGTTGTCTATCATCATTTTAAAACATTTGGGGCACCATGAAATGAAAAACACAACAAAGGACACCCAGAACTGTTGAGCAGCTAGAATCCTGTATCACACACATAAGGGACAACATTCCTCTTCCAAAACCTCAGCATCTGGTCTCCTCAGTTCCCAGATGTATAAGTACAGAAGACATGATGCCACACAGTGGGAGACGTTTCAGTGTCCCAACTTTTTTAAAACGTGTTGCAGCCGTCGAATTAAAAATAACAATTTCCTTAAACTGTATATATTTTCAGTTTAAACATTCGACATGTTTTGTTTTATTGTGAATATAATATGGGTTTCTGAGATTTGTGCAAATCATTGCATTGTGTTTATCTACATTTCAAACAGTGTCTCAGCTTTTTTGGAAATCGGGTTGAAGATCGATTTAAGTGATGATGATGATGATGATGATGATGATGATGATGATGATGATGCAAACAGGTTTGCACACAAATTGGGCAACCTTAGGTTTTACTAGCTGTGAAAGAGAGAGAGTGTGTGTGTGTGTGTGTGTGTGTGTGTGTGTGTGAGAGAGTAAGTGTACAAATGTTCTAGTGAATAATGAAGGCCATCAGTGCTCACATGCAGCGCCACTGTATTCAACAACAGGACTGACATCATTTCAGCCAGACATCTCTCTCTCTCTCTCTCTCTCCATTTGTCTTTCTTTTCCCTTCCCCCTTTCTCCCCCTCCTTCATGTCTGTTTGTCTCTTTCTGTCTTTCTCTTTCTCTCTATCTATCTATCTATCTGTCTGTCTGTCTGTCTGTCTGTCTGTCTGTCTGTCTGTCTGTCTGTCTGTCTCTCTCATGTCTCTCTTGTTATCTTTTCCTCTCTCTGTCTCTTTCATGTCTGTTTGTCTTACTGTCCCCCGCTCCCTTTCTCTCCCTTCTTCATGTTTATCTCTCTCTCTCGCTCTCTCTCCTTTGTCTTTTTCTCTCCTTCTTTTTCTCTCTGTTCTTTGTCTCTCTCTCTCTCCCTGTGTTGTCTATCACTCATTCTCTCTCTCTCTCTCTCTCTCTCTCTCCTTTACATCCGTCTCTCTCCCTGTGTGTTGTCTATCACTCCTTTACCCCTCTCTCTCACTCTCTCTCTCTCTCTTTCTCTCTCTCATTCATGTCTGTCTCTCTCTCTGTGTGTTGTCTATCACTCCTTTACCTCTCTCTCTCTCTCTCTCTCTCTCTCTCTCCTTTACATCTGTCTCTCTCCCTGTGTGTTGTCTATCACTCCTTTACCCCTCTCTCTCACTCTCTCTCTCTCTCTCTCTTTCTCTCTCTCATTCATGTCTGTCTCTCTCTCTGTGTGTTGTTTATCACTCCTTTACCTCTCTCTCTCTCTCTCTCTCTCTCTCTCTCTCTCTCTCTCTCTCTCCTTTACATCTGTCTCTCTCCCTGTGTGTTGTCTATCACTCCTTTACCCCTCTCTCTCTCTCTCTCTCTCTCTCTCTCTGAGTCATCCCCCACTGCACTGCGTCCTTGACTGTTTCCAGTGAAACCAGATGAAAGCTGTACAGTATGTTCTCCTCTCTAGCGGCTACAGGAGTCGGAGTGGCGGATGCTGAATAAACCTGATCAGAGCCAGACATGTTCAAATGGTTTAGCAGACGCTAATGGGCCGTGCACTCCGCGTCGCAGCTGGATAATGATGCAAAATAGCAACGGCAGACATGAAATCCAGCCTCGATGGAAAAAAAAAACCAACAGCTGGCTAGGCACATTTTAGCACTTATTTAAGAGACTGGATTATGTTCATTATCATCTAATCACTAAAACCATGTCTGCTTTGCTAACTATAGAATTATAATATAAAATGAATATTGTTCTAATAATAATTGACACAAATTATTATCATATTTGTTCATTTTGCATCCTAAATGAACATTTGACCTTTTTCAAAGCTTGATAACGAGTGAACATCCGTATGGAGCACAACTGATGTTTGGAAATACTGTAAAAGTGGCATAATTGGCTGCAAAAGTTTGTACACCCTCTGACCTACAGCATACTCAACGTACGCTTCGGCCTGCGCCTGAGAAACGAGGAGAAATCGATCTACATATCAAATATTAGTCACAAATTATTGGTAGCTTTCTAAATAATAAAAGTAAAGAGCATCTACCAACAATTATATATAGTATGCAAATATTATAAAGATTTAAATGATGTTCAAAACGACGCATTATGATAAAAATGCTATCATGTAGCTATCCAATGCTATTGATGGAAGCATAGATGGAAAACTCCATTAAGAAGATGTGAGGAAGAAACCTTGAGAGGAACCAGACTCAAAACCGAACACCAACCTCATCCAGACACAAGATATTTTCATCATTATCAACTCTTTCACTAATGGACAATCGAATGTGAAATATTAATTGCAGTCCAAGGACGTCTTCAAGGTTCCTTCCAAAATGGTACCATCTGTTATAACCTTGTCTTTTGGTTTTCCATGTGGATTCATCCTCTACAAAGGAGGAGATGGATAATGAGATATATGTTTGAAGGAATTGAGGTATGGATGCACAAACTCCCTGGTAGGATGTGAGGATGAAACCATAGATCAAACACTGTTGGTATCAGTGAGCAACCTATAGGCCAAACTTTTGCACCAAATTATACATTCATTCAAAAACCATGCCTGGCTCATCCGTTCAAATTTCTATTTCGTTCACTTCTACTGCAGAAAAATGAAGGATCTGAAGCTGATAGGATTTCCAGAAGCTTTCCTGAGAACATCACAGGTTCAGGATCGAATGGGGGATGAGTGCTCTGTCTCCAGAGCAGGGATTTTCAGGAGGTTACAAGATTAATCAGGTTACCTCAGGACGTTAAGATGCCAGTGATCCTGTCCCCTTTTGCTTTTTGAATCTGCCGGATCCATCCTGAAACATCTTTCCAGAAGAGTGGAGCTTCTGTTTTATAGCAGAAAAATGGGGACTAAATGTGGAATGGGATTTTAAAAAAGAACACACCAATCTTATGGTCAGGGGTCCCCAGTTTTTTGTTTATATAGTATATAAGTAAACTTACCTAATTGGACTTGGATCTCTTAAAATAATTGATCTATGCACAGAATCTCACCTGACAATATTCTTATCCATTTAAAGGATGTTTATTGCGTCTCTGATTATCAAAGATCCAAATTTAATTATTTTAATATTTTTAACACGATTCCTAACTGCTGATTTCTTACAAACACACACTCCTGGTTTTACTGTGCTTGTCTTATCAGGCCAGAGTGTTTTTTTTGTTGTTTTTTTACACCTATGCAACAAAATACAGCTGTCCAATGTAAAGTACCGACTGTGTGTTTGTGTGTGAGCAGGAGACTGAGCCAAAGACCTACAGCAGAGGAGCTAGAGCAGCGAAACATCCTGAAACGTGAGTGTTCATGCTGGATTTGGTCCATTTACTCCCATTAGTCTCATTAACCACCCCCCACCCTTCCCCAACCCCAGCTGTACAGGATCAAGCTGTTTTTTTTTTTGTTTTTTCGCTTTCAAATGGAGAATGTTGCAGCAAAATACTGGCACCAAAATACTGTCGCAAATATGAAGCAAAATACAGCAAAATACCATCGACCAGACACCACCTGACATACTGTTTGCAAAATACTCTCTCCAGCATGCTGTAAGCAAAATACCACTAACAAAATAGCCTCCCTAACATTGTTTGTGAAAATGCTATTGCCAAATTACCCTCTTCAACATTATTTGGGGAGCTGCCTTCAGCAAAATGCCCTCCCTAACATACTTTGAGGAAAAAAAAACAGACAAAATACCATCCATAACGTACAGTACTTTGGCAAAATATCATTGACAAAATACAATCCCCAACATACTTTGACAAAATACCATCCAAAAAAACAAATACCCTCCCCAACATACTGTTTGCAGAATACCATCAACAAGATATCCCCCCTCAAACATACTTTGGTAAAATACCTTTGACAAAATACCCTCTCTAACATACTATAGCAATACAGCACAGACTAAATACCTTTCCCAAAATACCATTGACAAAATACCCTCCCCAACATACTTTGATAAGATACATTCAACAAAATACCCTCCCCAACATACTTTGATAAGATACCATCAACAAAATACCCTCCCCAACATATTTTGATAAGATACCATCAACAAAATACCCTCCCCAACATACTTTGATAAGATACTATCAACAAAATACCCTCCCCAACATACTTTGATAAGATACCATCAACAAAATACCCTCCCCAACATACTTTGATAAGATACTATCAACAAAATAGAGGGTATTTTGTTGATAGTATCTTATCAACATACTTTGATAAGTACTTTGATAAGATACTATCAACAAAATACTCTCCCCAACATACTTTGATAAGATACTATCAACAAAATACCCTCCCCAACATATTTTGATAAGATACTATCAACAAAATACCCTCCCCAACATACTTTGATAAAATACTATCAACAAAATACCCTCCCCAACATACTTTGACAAAATACCATCCAAAGAAACCCAAATACCCTTCCCAACATATTGTTCGCAGAATACTATCAACAAGATTTCCCCCTTAAACATATTTTGACAAAATATCATTTACAAAATAACCTCTCGAACATACAGTCTTTAACAAAATATCAACAAAATACCCTTCCCAACATACTGTTTGCAAAACACAGACAAAATATCATTGACCAAGTACCCTCTATACCATACTACAGCAATATATCACAGACAAAATACCGTTGACAAAACACCCTCCCAGCAATTTTATAGCAATATTTAACAGACAAAATACCCTCTCAACATACTTTGATAAGATACCATCAACAAAATACCCTTCCCAACATACTAAGGCAGGGTATTTTGTCTATAGAATTTTGCCAAACATACTTTGGCAAAATACGGTTGACAAAATACCCTCCCTAACATAGTGTTCCCAAGATATAGTCGACAAAACACCCTCCCCAAAAAACAGTCAGCAAAATATCCTCCAACATACTGTTGTCAAAACATGGTCACTTTGGCAAAATACCATCAACAACATACTCTCCCCTAACATACACCCAAAATACCCTCAACACCATACGCTCTGTAACACTCTTTTGACAAAATACAGTCAACAAAATCTTCCAAAAAAAACACCTTTACCTAAATTGTCTCCAAAAATGTTGTTGGCAGAAAACTTCAAGCAAAATACCTTTGTAGCAATAAGACCCTCACCCAAAGACTGCTTTCTGTTTATAAGCAACTCAATTAATAGCTAACTGTAACGAATGGTTCTATCCTGCTATAGAAACTTTGTTTAAAAAGTCATGAACTGTACATTCACATCAAGGCCATGGTTTCTAGGCAGTAGTAGTTTCAAGTCGTGCTCCAGAGTAGGTACATTTCTGGTTTAAATCTTACTCTATAAGTTTCCCATCATACCCTGAAGAAGGATTTTCTGGGACTCCTGATGGTCCACAAATCCAAGCAGTGTCTCAATAGCTGGGTTTTATCTTTTGTTAAGTTGTTTTGAATAGAAGGCCTGAGCTTTAGCATAAATGCGAATTTGAAAGAAAGCCATATTTGGTGTTACTGCAGAAGCCAAAATTTCCACTGGTGTGGGGTTTGATGGATTAGAATAGACCGGTTTAGTTTAAAGCGTCACACTTCCTCCAGAGGAAGGTTTAGGTTTTTGTTGTAATACCTGCACTGGGTTTTTTATATTGGAGTCTCTATTGTGTGAAGTGAAGGACGTTTTCAGGGTTTGCAATACAGACTGGCCTAGATAAAAAAAAACCTCCTCTTTTCATACACAAAAAATAGAAAATCCAGTGGGTTGATGGAGGATGGAGATATTTATTTATTTGTTTATGTTTTTATATATTTTTATATTTCAAGTTTATTCTGGGGGGTGTTGTGGGGGGAACTTGAGCGCTTTTCTTATGGTAGCTCACAGGAAAGTCATCCAGCGATTAGAGCTCAGGGGAAAGGACTGTTGTGAGGTTGTTTTTTTTTTGCTCCTTTAAGCTTCACTGAATTGAACGTCCTCCTCTGTCCTAGATTTCTCTAAAATTCTCTTAAGGATAAACGTGTGTGTGTGTGTTAGTAAGCTAAGCATTCAGACTGCATCATCACCTCAAGTGGAAAATGCAGGGTGGAAATCTATCTATCTGCAGTATTGAATCCATCCATCCATCCATCCATTCAACACAATGATGATATAAATACCCAGTGACACAGATTTTTGATGGTTGTTTACCTCCCCAGCACGGAATGAACAGGAGGAGCTGGAGGAGAAAAGGGAAATCAAGCGGAGACTCAAAATTAAGGTGAGAGAAATTCTACTGCAATCAAGTCCAGACTGCACATTTCTTTCACATTTCAAGTGCAACCCTGTGCTCCACACTCAGACTCCTGAGTCTGGTCTGGCTTTAAACTGTTCGTCTGTGGTGAAGTAAAAGTGCTTCATGGTTTCTTCCCTTTGACAGGGTCTTGTGAAGTACCTATTAATGTCAAACGATTCATCTGGAATTACACATTGGTGTTTCTTCTTACAAAGGGCTTTCTGGGAACGAGTCAAAAGACAATTATATTCTTTTCTTTACCTGAAAAGAACACACTGTCTTTCTATGCAAGTCTTTGTGAATGTTTCATGCGTGCGTCTGGCCCAGTTTGGGTTTGTTCACGGCTATGTCTGGATGCGCAGACTGGGTTTTTCTCAAACTTTCTACACCATCATTAAAAAAAAAAGAAAATTCCAATCCTCACAAGTGCTATTTTTGAATCTAAATCGAAATAAAATATTTGCATATTAATATTGTAATAAGTTATTATTATTATATAAGTGCTGAAAGGAGTTGTAGGATGCTAAGAGAAGAGCAAAGACATATTTCTTGCATGTATTAGTTTGTATCAGGTAAAGGAGAGTCGATCGTTACACTCTTCCATGTTTGCAGCTTAGCCAAAGGCCCACGGTGGAGGAACTTCGGCAGGCCAAAATCCTGATCCGTTTCAGCGATTACGTCGAAGTGGCCGATGCTCAGGACTATGACCGGCGGGCTGATAAACCCTGGACACGCCTTACTGCTGCAGACAAGGTATGCAGAAATTCACATTTGGTGATTTTTCGGATGATTACTCCGGTGTGTCAAAAACTAATTTTACACTAAATATATCTTGTTATACTTACAGTTATACTAAGCCAGGCAGTTTACAGTAACCTAGTATGGTGCAGGCAGGACAGGAAAAAGGTGCAGACAGACAAACCGATGGTCAGACTGGCAAGCAGATTGACAGGCCTGACAGACTGGCAGACAGGCAGACAGTCAGACAGACAGACAGATAGACTGGCAGACAGACTGGCAGATGGGAAGACCAACTGGCAAGTGGGCAGGCAGACAGACAGACAGACAGACAGGCAGGCAGGTAGATTTCTAGCTTGACTCTCTCATCTGGCTTTGCTGAAATATACAGCTGTGTGTCATCAGCATAGCAATGGAAGCGAATCCCATGTTTATGTATAATTTCACCAAGAGGCAGCATATATAAAGAGAAAAGCAGAGGGCCTAAGACAGATCCTTGAGGAACACCAAACTTTACCTCATAGAGTGTGGAGAACTCACCATTTACATCAACAAACTGATAGCGATCAGTCAAGTAAGACCTGAGCCAAGAGAGAGCTGTCCCTTTATTCCAACAACGTTCTCAACAGGTCATATACCACCTTAACTAGTGCCGTCTCTGTGCTATGATGAGGCCGAAATCCTGACTGATACATTTCAAAAATGTTATTCATAAGTAGGTGTGAGCATAACTGCTGTGCTACAAACTTTTCTAAAATTTTAGATATAAAGTGGAGATTTGATATCGGTCTGTAGTTGGACAGCTGACATGGGTCAAGGTCAGGTTTCTTAATAAGGGGGTGAATAACTGCCAGTTTGAAGGATTTAGGTACATAACCAGTGCTAATGGAAGAGTTTATTATTTTTAAAACAGGTTCAATTACCTCTGGAGTTATCTGTTTAAAGAAACTTGTAGGCAAGGGATCGAGAATGCAGGTTGATGATTTTGATGAGGAAATTAATGAGATTAAGTCATTCTCATGAATAGGATAGAATTTTATTTCCTGTTAATTTTGCTACCGTGCTGAATAAAAATCTAGGATTATGCTTGTTATTTTCTATGAGGGTGGAGAAATATGCTGATCTAGCAGCACTAAGAGATTTTCTATAATTTAGGAGGCTCTCCTTCCATGCTATTTGAAATACTGTTAATTTTGTTTGACGCCATTTACATTCTTATTTTCGAGCGGTCTGTTTTAAGGTGCGTGTATGATCAGTATACCACTGTGCTAATTTTTTCTCCCTGATCATTTTATTCTTAAGGGGAGCTACATCATCTAGAGTGTAACGTAACGTTGATTTTAGATGCTCAGTGGCCCAGTCGAGCTCTGCGGGGTCTGACGGAGATTTATCTAATATCGTAATTTCTGGAAAATTATTGATAAAATGCGCTGCTGTAGCTGACGTGAAAGTACGCTTGACACGGTAACGTGGTGAGGTAGAAATTCAATGACTGAGGCAGATTTTAAAAGAGATAAAATAATGGTCTGAAATAGCTTCAGACTGTGGAATTATGACTACGCTTTTTATTTTTAATCCAAATGTTAACAACAAATCGAGAGTGTGTCCACCACTATGAGTGGGTCCTATGACATTCTGATTAATTCCAACTGAATCTAGAATGGACACAACTGCTGCTCTTAAGGAGTCTTCCTGATTATCAAAATAAATATTAAAGTCACCAGCAATTAATGCTTTGTCTAAAGAAGTAGCTAAATTTGTGATGAAATCTAGAGTTATCAGAGTAGGGCCCTGGGGGTCTATAAATAATAATTAGAGGAATTAACTGGCTTGACCTGCTTTCGGACACTGAATATTTTATGTTGGTGTAAAGAACTTCAAATGTTTTACATCTTTGTTTAGTCTTTTGTGTGACGTTTAGATTATTATTATAAATAGCTGCAACTCCACCTCCTCTGCCATTTAGACGGGGTTGGTGTAGGTAACTATACCCAGGAGGACTTGCTTCATTTAATGCTACATATTCATTCGATTTGATCCACGTTTCTGTAAAACACATTATATAAAACTCCTGGTCGGTAATAATTTAGTTTATAGTAAGCGCTTTTGGCGTGAGAGATCTAATATTCAACAATCCTATCTTTAGATCAGAGGTGCTGGCTGTGCGTTCAGTCCTATTTCATTTAAATCAGGTTACTAAAACAGACTTTCTGTAAATTCCTATATTTTGGTTTTGCTCGGGGGACAGACACTGTCTCAATATGGTGGATCCTAAGTGACGACTTGTTTAGCCTGTCTGTCTGCTCCCTGGCCTTGGCTCTAGACAGTCACTTGTTAACTAGTGCTGTTCTGAGACTATGACCTTTACTACAAGAAATGAGAGCAGCACCTTCCCGAGTGGGATGGATACCGTCCCGCCCTAACAGGCCAGCCTTGCCCTCAAAAATGCTTCAATTATTAATGAAGCCCACATTGTTTTTGAAGCACCACTCGGACATCCAGCAGTTCAGCGACCATAACCTGCTGTAGGCTACATCGCCACATCGCATTGGGATGGGGCCAGAGCATACTACAGCATCGGACATTGCCTTCGCTAATTTACACACCTCTATAATATTACTGTTAGTAACCTCTGACTGTCGAAGGCGTATATCATTAGCTCTTGTGTGAAAAACTATCTTAGAGAACCTGTGCTTTTCTAAGAATCTAAGCTGACCTGCTATGTCCAGCACCCTGGCTCCCAGTATACACATAACCTGTGCTGCTGGTGCCCCTAAAGCTCTAGCTAATTTCACGTGCCTCAGAATAGAGTCTCCTAAAACCGAGTCGTCACCCATTCGCCCCGCTGCCAGGGCTCTAATGCCGGAGTCGGAAAATATTAACTTCACCTGGGGCATCCAGACTTTCCCCTGCAGAACCTGGACTCCTCTCACACTCACTACTTCTCTCTAGACTCTGGATGCGCTCCTCTAATGCTAAGATTTTCTCCGTCAAAGAGCAAACTAGCTTACACTTCTCACAGATAAAATTATCGCTAACAATGGAGAAAGACCGACTAAACATGTCACACTTCACACACTGAATGAACGGGATGTTCGCCATAGTAGAGAAATTACGTACCTTAATGTGATTGATGTAGTGTGTGTTCGTAGTTCTGGTGGGAATGCTCTCCGCTCACTGCTTTCAAAAACCCTCAAACAGGGAAAAAACGATCTTCCGAAAGCAAAAATAGACGAGACGGAGCCAATGGAAAGTGAAGGATGCAGGAAATCAAAACGATATTTTAATATTTTAATATATATATATATAGCCATTGAATAATCTACACAAGCTGAGATTCAGCTCGGTGTATTTCTCACTTCTGAACTCTCACACTGTTATTGTGTTGTTGCACTAAATTATTGTACATGTGCACTGTGTATGGGGCTGTGAGTTCCAGTTAATCTGTATTATTTTGTTTATTTTTTCTTTTATATGGCACTTTGGTCCCAGAGGAAAGTAGTTTTGTTTCACTGAGTGTGTATGGCTGAAATGATGAGCCACTTGTCTTTTGTTTGACTGTAACAGAGACATTTTGGGGCATTTGGGGACATTCGGGACAGGTTTTGTTAGTTTTGTGAAGGCTTCAAAGTTTTGCGGTGTGTGTGTGTGTGTGTGTGTGTGTGTGTGTGTGTGTGTGTGTGTGTAAGAATGTTTTTCTGCTAGCACTGAGAAAAGACAGGAAGTGTGCTGAGCTCATCATGTGGATGCTTGGCTTTGTGGTGAAGGAATCCTGGAGGAACCATTGAGGAAAAATCAGTTTTTAAATTAAAAAAAAGGAAAAAACCTGAGCTAGACAATTTTGTGTATGTTATATGGCCAAATCTCTGTGGGCACCTGAGTATAATATTGAGTACTTGTGCATGTTTGGGTGTTTGAAAAAAATCTTCTGCTATGCTACAGTATAAATGATGCATGGTTTTGCTTTTAGAGCACTATTTTTACTCCTACTGTGTGTGTGTGTGTGTGTGTGTGTGTGTGTGTGTGTGTGTGTGTGTGTGTGTGTGTGTGTGTGTGTGTGTTTGTGTGTTTGTGTGATATTTCAGGCGGCCATACGGAAGGAGCTCAACGATTACAAGAGCACAGAGATGGAGGTGCATGAATCCAGTCGCCATTTAACCAGGTACAGAGACACAGCAGATGGACAGGAGGATTATAGTAGCGTGCAATAAAATAGATCATATATAGACAGTTAAGTGAAAAACTTTGCACCCCCACAGAATATTTCTGGTTCCTTTTGTCATGGACCCAACACAAAAAAAAAACAAGGAACTGGCTTTATTGTTCCTATGACATTATCACTCTCTTTCTCTCTCTTTCTCAAAGCTTTCTTTTATCCTCCTTTTATCATTTATGTTGCTCACTATAACAGATAACACTCATTAAGGGAAATTACGCACACAACTTCAATAATCAGAAGTTGTATAAAACCAAATAATAAATATATAATCTCTGTGGACGATGATGTTTGCTGATGATATTGTGATTTGTTGTGAGAGTAGGGAGCAGGTTAAGAAGAGCCTGGAGAGGTGGAGGTATGTGCTGGAGAGAAGGGGAATGAAACTCAGTAGGAGTAAGACAGGGTACATGTGTGTGAATGAGAGGGAGGGCAGTGGAGGGGTGCAGTTGCAGGGAGAAGAGGTGGAGAAGGTGGAGGAGTTCAGGTACCTGGGGTCTACAGTGCAAAGTAATGGAGAGTGTGTTAGAGAAGTGAAGGAAAGAGTGCAGGCAGGGTGGAGTGGGTGGAGAAGAGTGACAGCAGGAGTAATTTGTGATAGAAGAGTATCTGTGAGAGTGAAAGGGAAAGTTTATAGGACTGTGTTGAGACCTGAGATGTTGTACGGTTAAGAGACCGTGGCATTGAGTAAAAGACAGGAGGTGGAGCTGCAGGTAGCAGAGCTGAAGATGTTGAGGTTTTCGTTGGAAGGGACGACGATGGACAGGATTAGAAATGAGTTTATTAGAGGGACAGCGCATGTAGGACGTTTTGGAGACAAGGTGAGGGATGCGAGATTGAGATGGTTTGGACATGTGCAGAGGAGGGACATGGGGTATATCAGTAGAAGAATGCTGAGGATGGAGCCACCAGGAAGGAGAAAATTGATTCATTTATTCTTGTTTTGTCTGCAGGTTTCACAGGCCGTAGACGAGTGTGCAGTGGACCGGACCGGACTGGAGTTTGCTCCGAACCACATGCGCTGGTCAGACGGATGGTGCACGAAAAAAAAATAAAGAAATCAAAGAAATCACACTAAAAGCCAAGTCCTTCAGAGGGAGGGGACAAAACTGTTTGCCTTTTACAACAACCCAGGACGTCACCCCAAACCTCACCAGCCTGAAATTTTGCTTTAAAGAAAAAACCTCACCACACAAACACACACACACACACACACACACACACACACGCACCATGATAGTCGTACTAACATGTGTGGATTTGCCTGGTTTTTCCACAAGTCTACCTTCATGTTTTCTTCCCACTCGATCCGTTCGTCTCCCCGACGGTCACAAGGTGGCGCCGGATCCGCTCCGGTTCAGATGTAATGATTTCATGTGAGGTTCGTGAAAGCACTAGTGCCCTGATCGTCTCTTCACCGCCCTCTGCTGGCCACCATCATCCTACATTATACATTATATACATTGTACACATATACACTCACTATATATATATAAATACACACACACACACACACACACACACACACACACACACACACTGTACAGACTCTATGGACCTCTGCAGCAAACTGTGAGCGGCGGAGCTCAGACTGCACTTTGTGCTCTCGCCACGTGTACATTTTGTTTATATTGGATTATTGAGTAGAATATTTTACACGTGTGAGCCGCGGTATTCAAGGAATAAGGACTGGAACATTTTAATAAGGAAAGACTTGCTCAGGCTTCGGAGGACGCAGAAATGTACACGGTTCTATATGATGTCCGTTTTACTTTTTTGTTTGTTTGTGAATCAGCTTCTTTTTTTCTTTTTTTTTTTTTTAAGAATTATTTGACATTTTTTATTAAATTATAAGGCTGCCTATTTCTTGCTTTCTCTGTTTTTTTATTAATTTTTTTTTTCTGAAGGGAATCTTGCTTTATCCATATCTCAGTTCAGAGGCAGGGATTTTTTTTATTGATTAATATTTTTTTTATCTGTATTTTATTTAATTTATTTATTTGTGGTCAATGGGAACACGTATACACACATGCTCGCGCACACACACACGCACATTTATTTATTTTTATTATTTATTTTACTTTTTTTTTTATGAATAAATAAATAAATAATTTATTAATACTATTTTTTATCTTTAGGGAAACGTGCTCTACCCAAATCTCTGTTTAAAGCACAGAGATGTTTGTTTTATTAATTATTTGACGGGGTTTGTTTTATTTATTTATTTTTTATTTAAATGTATTCATTTGTGGCCAAAGGAAACACACACCTGCACATCTTGTGAAATTCTGGGGTTAGAAATTCTCCTGTACATCCATCAGATCCAGCCGATCAAACAACATTCACCCGTATCCTGATTTCATTTACAATTTTTATTTAGGAATTTGAATTTTATTTTTCTCGATTATAAAGCTTCCTTTTTTTTTGCTTCCTTTTTTTTTTATTAATTAGTTACATTCTTATTTATTTATTAATTTATAAATAT
>MU551626.1:573685-589471 GCA_024362625.1 Silurus asotus
ATTATTATTATTATTATTATTATTATTATTATTATTATTTGCAGTCTTACCTATAAAATGCATAAACCCTGAAACACGTGATCGCCACGTCTCCATCAAATCCACGTCATCGGTTCAGGAATAATCAACCCTTTTTTTTTTTTTGGTCAAAATTTGCCGTCGTCATGACGACAGGACGTTCATACGCTTAGCACGAGCCACTTTTTAAAGTTTAGGATTATTTATTTTTTTTAGCTACATTTTAACAATTTCGATTTTATTTTCTTGAAAAAATTAAAAATGTTTGCAACGTAAAAAAAAAAGGTAATAAACTAAGTTAGAAAATGATTGAAAACGTGGGAACGATCCAAAGTTCCACATTTAGTCCTCATTTCCAGTTTTAATCAGCTCCACTCTTCTGGGAAGATGTTTTGTGTGAGATCTCATTCAGACACGAGGCTGTTAGTAAAGGCAGGTACTGATGTAGGTGAGAAGGTAAGAAGGTCTGGAGTGGAGTCAGTGGTTACATTCATCTCAAAGGTCTTCATTAGGGTTGAATTTATGGGTCTTTAGAAGACCACACAAGCTTTCGTGTCTCCAAAAAGCCCAAAGTGTTTCTCCAACTTTGTGGAAACAGTTTGGAGAAGAACCACATACCAGGTGTCCCAATACTTTTGGCCACAGTTTTTGGTTCTAGACTGACTCTTTCTGTTTCACACGTTCTCCCTTTCATTGTTCTTGTGCATTTCCTTCGAGGTTCTCCTGATCCGTGCATGTACTGTAGGTAGACCCAAATCAGGGTTCCTGGAAATGCCTCTAAATCCAAAGATCAGTGAATAAGATCCAAGTTGAATTTCTCCAGAATTATGAGGACCCTTAACCAGCCAAAGAGCTCTTGAGGAAGTGGGAAAAAATTCAAACAATATTTAATGTTCACAAGCTCATAGAGATTCTCATGGGGTTCCTGATGGATTCTTTGGGGTTTTCTCATGGATTTCTCAGGAATTACTCAGGGAATCTTCACGTATAACTCATGGGCACCTCGTTGGTTTCTCAGGGATTCCTTATGGGTTCCTCATGGGTTTCTCAGGGGTTGCTCAGGGGTTCTTCAGTGATTCTTTATCAGTTTCTTGTGGGAGCCTCAGAGGTTCCTCACGTATTCCTCAAGCGTTCCATCAAAACTTAAGGGTTTTCTTTAGAGAGGAAGTAAAGCTCTGAACTTTAAGGAACAAAACTAATATGCTGAAAGTGAACATTGATAAATCGAATTGTGCCAAAATTGTGTTTTTGTTTGTAAACAACTGAATATAAAATAAACAACTCTATCAATTGTGATTTGGTGACATTCACCAAACTTCTGATCACAGGTCCGAGTCCTTCTAGGTGCAGAGCAGCGTGGGGTGGTGGTGGTGCAACTCGGCCCGGGATTGTTGTTTTTGCACAAAGAAAAATTGCCATAAATAAATAAATAAATAAATAAATAAATAATCCTTTTTCTTCACCTGGTCACATTAGAACCCCTGAGTGGATCTGCTGGAGCTGCAGGAATGTGAATTCAGCAATAAAAGTGTTTTATTTAGCTTTTTTTCCCCCCTTTATTAGTGTGTGTGTGTGTGTGTGTGTGTGTGTGTGTGTGTGTGTGAGAGAGAGAGAGAGAGAGAGAAAGAACTCTGGGAGATGTTTGAACTTCCAGTGTACTAAAGACTGCTTGATCTCTATTCAATAAAACTTTGAATGAAACGAGGCTTGAGTTTGAATTTATTTGTTTGTTCCATTAAACAGAAAAAAAAACGTTTCTTCATGTTTTTATTTTTATTGATGAGATTCACACTTTCCAGTTTCTCATGGGTTCCACAAGGGATTCCACAGTGATGCTTCAGGGGTTCCTCATGGGTTAGCCTGGGATTTTTTAGGGTTTCTCAGGGCTTCCTTGGGGTGTTGCTCAAGGGTTCCTCAGAGACTGCTCAGGGTTTGTTTAAGGGTTCCTCAGAGACTGCTCTGGGTTTGTTGAAGGGTTCCTCACAGACTGCTCAGGGTTTGTTTAAGGGTTCCTCACAGACTGCTCAGGGTTTGTTTAGGGGTTCCTCACAGACTGCTCAGGGTTTGTTTAAGGGTTCCTCACAGACTGCTCAGGGTTTGTTTAGGGGTTCCTCACAGACTGCTCAGGGTTTGTTTAAGGGTTCCTCACAGACTGCTCAGGGTTTGTTTAAGGGTTCCTCACAGACTGCTCAGGGTTTGTTTAGGGGTTCCTCACAGACTGCTCAGGGTTTGTTTAAGGGTTCCTCACAGACTGCTCAGGGTTTGTTTAAGGGTTCTTCAGAGACTGCTTAGGGTTTGTTTAAGGGTTCCCAGGGTTTGTTTAAGGGTTCCTCACAGACTGCTCAGGGTTTGTTTAAGGGTTCCTCACGGACTGCCCAGGGTTTATTTAAGGGTTCCTCACAGACTGCTCAGGGTTTGTTTAAGGGTTCCTCAGACTGCTTAGGGTTTGTTAAAGGGTTCCTCACAGACTGTTTAGAGTTTGTTTAAGGGTTCTTCAGAGACTGCTCAGGGTTTGTACAAGGGTTCCTCACAGACTCCTCAGGGTTTGTTTAAGGGTTCCTCACAGACTGCTCAGGGTTTGTTTAAGGGTTCCTCACGGACATTACTCTTCTGAGAAGTTATGGAGCTCTACAGTAGAAGAGCTGGAGCTGGCTTTGTGCACAGGAGCACTGTCATGCTGGAACATGCCTTCAACTTTGTGGTAACAGTTTGGAGATGAAATCTTCAGCAATTAAAGTATTTTTTTTACTATTTGTAAAAATAATTGATTTGCACTTCATTACACACCTGCATGTGAGAATCGGCTCTTTAAATCGACTCTTTAAATCAAATCTTTAAATAGTTTTATTTATTCTGATGTCTTTAATGTCTGTTTTCTGGCACATGTACAGGTGTTGTGTGGGGTTTTAGCAATAAAAATATATTTATTTTTTCTGCTTGTTTGCTTCCTTCCCATGTAAAGGTGAGTCGGTTCCTCGATTAGACTCTTATTGAACCGACTCATATGATAGAGTTTTTTTCCCAGGCTTTAATTGTTGGATTATTATTTGATTTAATTATATTTGATAAAATATATAATAAAACAGAATTGTATTAAAAACAAAATCGCCACTCAGAATATCTCAAGCTCATCAAAATGCAAGGAATCGTCTGGGAACCGAACTAATCGACTCTAAATGATGAACCGAGTCGAATTAAAACATTTGGACTCTTTGAAAAGAGCAAGAATTTTCCAAACCAGGGTCAATCTACAGGAACATCTTCATCTTCATCATCTCCCTCTTCAACTTTATCTCCACCTCATCTTCATCCCCATAATCTTAATCTCCAATTGCATTTTTTCTGTTTTGGTCGTTGACTAAAAGTCACCACTAGATGGAGGAATTTTACAGTTTTCTTTTAATCTCAGCGTTGGTCAGTTTGGTCCCACCTGCATTCCGACAGGACGTCGTTGATTGGAGCACAACATACGTACATGACGTAGAGGGGTGTTTCCAATACCGTATTAGCCAATCCTAAACCAGGAGGCGGGACTTCTGCGAAGACGAAATCGGGTGTGATTAGAAATAAAAGTGCGGAGAACGCGGGGTAACTTTAGGGCAAGTTTTCAAAATGGCGAATCCAAGTTTCACTCCCCAACAAGTAAAAAAAAAATATATATATATATTTATATCCCTATGGCCAGTTTATTTATGCGTTCAGTGTCGCACAGAAACCTTTTATACTAGCATTTATACATTTTATAATAAAGATTTAACAAAAAAAATAAATAAAACACCAACGTCGACTACGCATTTGGGGGTGTGTATTGGAGGGGGTGCGGACATTCCAAAACGACATCCGCAATTGGCTGTTTGCAATGCTTCATGGGAAATGCAGTCCGCTTGACTTCCTGTATCACGCCCATCATGACGCCGAAGACTTTTGCAGAAAACTACATTTCCCGACACGCCGACGAGGTGTGTGTGTGTGTGTGTGTGTGTGTGTTTGTGTGTGTGTTTGTGTGTAGGGAGGGCCGCGACGGGCGCCATCTTGTCGGCGTCGTCGCCCTGCGCGCCTCATGAATATGTAGGTGGAGATTTGCGTTCCGGAGGTCGGGGCGGCTTTCAGTTGTTGCGTCGCGGCGTCTCCGCCCCTCTTTTCCCCTCTCACACTCTCCCACACCCCGCCGCGAGATCTTCCGTCTCCCCGTTAGGTTATTTTTTTTGACAGGCAACGAGAACGACGCGTTTATCTTTTTACTTTCCGTTAAAATCCGACGTGCATTCGAACCGACTCGATGTCCGACGCTCCGCCCGCGCCGCTCGGACGGCTCCCGTGTCGGTAAGCTGGAAGACCGCACGAAACACGACTCGGGTTGGGGCCCGGATCGCCTGTTTTCTTCGCGGAAGATGGAGAGCGCGCGGCTCGCGGAGGGGAACTCATGGAAAAGCAGCCTGGAGAACCGGCTGAAGATTCCCTCCACCGCCAGTGGTGATGATGATGATGGCGGCGGGAGAACGGCGACATCACTGCCGCGGATGGACGTCCTGAACGGGAACCGGAGCGCGGGGTTCAACCCGAAAGCGCCGAAGGGCGGCCGCGGATTCGCGGGCAGTTCCAACTCGCTGCTGCTGAAGCGCCGTCGGCTGAAGAGGAACCTCTCCGCCAGCGCGAAGCTGAGTCCGGTCTCCGTGTCGGTCTCGGCGCCGCCCTCGTCGTCCACGCTGGACCGCAAGACGCTGCTCAAGCGCCGGCAGTGCGCGCAGCTCCAGGCGGCCGACCGCCAGTGGGTCCGCGCCGATCTGCACCGCGGCTGCGTCCACGTCCACGACAAGCTCGCCCCGTTCTGCCCCCCGAGGCCCGTGCTGTGCACCCTGGAGACCACCGCGTCCGAAATCGCCCTCCGCCTCAGCCACCTGGGCGGCAAGACCACGTCCGTGGTGCGCATCGGGGCCCGACTTCAGCCGACCGCCGACTTCAATGGGAACCGTCACTCCCGCGGGGACGTGGTCGGGTCAGAACCGGGCGACAGACTCCGACTCTTACTGCTCCAGACGGTCCCTGGCGCGGAGCTGTTTTCCCCTCGCTCGGACTCCGACGTGCTGCTGGATAACCTCCGGGCGCCGGACGACGAAGACGAGGAGGACGAGTGCGCCAGTGTCCCGGGGAGGAACTCTGTCTCGGACGACGAGCTGAGCTCCAAACTGGGCGAGCACCGCGACTCCCTGAGCGACGACATGGTGTTGGGGACGGACGCGTCGGCGCTGAGTCCGACGTTCGACAGCGCCACGGAGGGTCTGGATACGTACGGCAGCTCCTCTGATGAGCTGGAGCTGGAGGGCCCCCTGAGCGGCACCGCCGAACCCGTCCTTCCGGACCTGTGCGGCTTCACCGAGGACCGACCCGAGCAAACCAGCCTGACCTCGGATTCCGTATCGAAGCCGGACGACCTCCCTGCGTCCCCCACAGCCCGGTCCCGGGTGGGTTCTGGTTCCGAGCACGGCTCTTCTCCGGCACTGTACGTGCAGCTACACGGCGAGGCGGCCCGTCGGCTCGACCCGGACGAACGACCGCTGCAGCTGCAGAACGACTTCCTGTTCCGGCTGGGCTTTAAGGACCCGTGGCGCGTCCAGGAGGAAGGCATGAACACGGAGTTAGGATCCCTGCTACGCTTCTACGCAGGTAACGTCCTGTCAGAATCCTCCACAGACCCCACCTTCACACCAGCAAGCGACCGTTCACCACCTATCTGCTTCTGAAGGTATCTCGAGGGGTTCCTCAAACCGATCTCGGGGAGCATGTAGTCCTCTAGCACTCGTTTAGGATGTAGACCACATTTACATGCAACATGTCGCCTGCTGGTGTGAACGTTGGATCAGTGAGCGGGTTCTTACACACACACACACACACACACACACAGACACACACACCAATACTTACTGATGGGTGCCAATACTTACAGAAGATAACTATTCTACACCTGATCTATATCATAGATTTAACTATTATGGCTAACGTGTGTGTGTGTGTGTGTGTGTGTGTGTGTGTGTGTGTGTGTGATACTTTATGCTACACCATACACCCCATATTGTGATCATTCAGATGTCTACTCCTGCATGTCCTTCTCTAACCCTCACCCGGTTCCTCACCCGGTTCCTCACCTTTTTTATAAGCTTTTAACCCCCTCTCCGTTCTCAGAGTGTGTATATCACACCAGCCTTGAGGTGAAACCTGCTTCATTTCAGATGTTAGACAGCTCGCTGATGAAGAATGAACTTCTCATTAGTGCGGCTCGTCAGCAGCTCATGCGAGTTTACGATCCTCGGTGGAATAACGTCTTTCTCCTGACTGTTTTCATCTCGATTACGATCCATTAAGTGCTTTTAATTTAGAGCAGTGACTCCACTGTGGGCTGGAATAGAGCTTGTTGAGGGCCAGATGTGGTCCTGATGTGGATTAGTCCCACTCCAGAACAGTGTCCCGATGATGATGATGATGATGATGATGATGATATTTGGCACTAATTAAAAAAATTTTTTTTGAAAAAAAGTATTGACGATATAACATTCGTCATAAACTTGATTTTTGTATATAAAATATAATAATCTAAATAAAAAGTAAATTAAATTAATCAACAAAAATGTTATTATACACAATATTTTTTTCATAATTATTGTATTGTAAAAAAAAATAAAAAGTAAAAAAAAAAAATTATGGCTAAAAATAGACGTGAATAATACGTTTATTTGTCATTTTTATATACGTTTTTTAAAAAGTAACGTCGCAGAATTTTTTATTTTTTTTATCGAAATTTATTTTGCTAAATTGTTTGCAAAAATAATTTTTTTTTTAGAATTATACTTTTTTTTAATATTTGAAGTAATGGCAATTAAAATAAATAAAAAAAATGAGTGATTTAAAAAATTCTTTGAAAATAAATAATAAAAAATACGTAGCGCAGTAGGAAAACATTTTAAGTATAAAATATAATGTAATTTTTTGCAAATGTTTTTATTTTTCAATAATTATACTTTTTTTTTATATTTGAAGTAATGGCAACTTTTAAAATAAAATAACAAATTAGTGATTAAAAAATTATTTGAAAATAAATAATAATAAATACGTAGCGCACCCGGAAAAAATATCAAGTATAAAATATAATGTAATTTTTTGCAAATGTTTTTCTTTTTCAATAATTATACTTATTAAAACTTTTAAAAATAAAATAACAAATTAGTGATAAAAAAATTATTTATTTGAAAATGAATAATAAAAAAGATGTAGCGCAGCCGGAAAAAATATCAAGTATAAAATATAATGTATCGAAACACACCGATTTTCACGCCAATTTTTTTTTTACAAAAAATTTAAATAAAAAAAATGAATGAATGTGTGTGGAGATATTTCTATTTATTAATTCTTTTAAATTTGAGAGACAAGTGATTTTGGTTTGACTTCCACGACCTCGAGAACTTCATCTACTCTCAGCTCCTGTACCTGTAGTAGACAGTAGTGGAGCTCCTGGTCAGGGTAGTGAAGTGTGTAGTGATGGACTTCATGGTTTTGTTCTCGAAGCACACGGAGGCGGAGACGTCGTCGCTTTACATAACGAAACCAGTCGTGTGAGTTCAGCGATTCGGGAAGATCAGATGTCCTGTTAATAGAGTCGAGGTGCTGAGTCATGGACAAAAACCACTTCTTCTTTTTCTTTCTTTTTTTAAACATCTACCCAGGATGGTTTCCTGACGCCTGAGTGAAAGTACAGTAGGGTACACAGTTTAGCCGGGAGCTGTCCAGGCTGATGGAGTGATAACTAGATATATTTATATATAAATAACTATACGTTTAGCGTAAGCGTTCACCCAAAACCGAAACTTAAAAAAAAAAAAATTATTTGACTTTTTTTTTATTTTATTTTATTTAAATTTCTTTTGTAAATTTTTATTTTTATTTTTATTTGATTTATTCAATGTGTTTATATATTTTATTAGTATTTATGGACATTTTATTTGTTGAATTTTTTGTTTTTATTATAATTTTTGCAATTAAAAATTGAAATTTTTTTATAGTTAATTATAATCTTTTTATTTTTTTATTTATTTTTTTTTATACGTTTTATAAAATGTTTATTTTTTGCAGAACCTGTCCTGTTCTCTCAACAGCGTGATTGTAAAATTGCATTAAACCAAACACCCCCCAAAAAAACCATGCGAGCTCACGTGGTTGAGACGTCCCGTGAGGGGGCGGTTCTAAAATGGGCACGTGATTACGTTTCCACCGGCCGAGTCGCGCTTCGAGCATCATATCTGTACAGCTGCCCGTAAATATTTAACCACATCTGTGCAAACATGCGGTCCACCATGCTGAGGCTTCTGGGTCCACACACACACACACACACACACACACACACACACACACACACATTACATATAACCATTGTGAGAGCAGAGGCATTCACTGTGAACTTGTTTGTTTATTTTAAACATCTCCCATTCTCACATACTGTCTCTTTCTCTCTCTCTCTCTCTCTCTCACACACACACACACACACACACACACACACACACACACACACAAAACCCTCTCATCGGTTTCTCATTGTGGGTAACGGAACATGGCAGTGCGTCCTGCTCCCACGGACGCTCATGACACGGCCACAAAGCCGCAGTGGCCGACTTATGGTGCTTGGACCGTGGCCGTGTTCCGGCTCTCGCTCCATTCTCAGGGGCCCTGGACGGGGGGGTGGACGCAAAGGGGTCCTCGTTAAACGGCGTCTATCCCTCGCTCTTTCTCTCTCCCGGCTCATTCGGATGCAGCCTGGCCTCGTTGTTCTTGGCAAGAGACCCGCTACTGTCTCAGCGAGATCCACTGCATTAGAGAGCGAGAGAGCGGCAGGAAGTGCTTTCATTCACTCAGCTGGGGACAGCAGCGATGGTGTGAATACGGATGGGCTGAGATCGAGAGAGGGAGGGAGGGAGGGAGGGAGAGAGAGAAGTGGCAGCGATGGTTTCAGTTTGTTCAGTCAGACCTTTTTTTTTCTCTCAACCTGAAGTATAGTTCTTGTCAGTGTAGACACTGAAGATAAACACAGACAGACATATAGAGATAGACAGACAGATAGAAAGATGGACAGAAAAAGACAGACAGAATGGGAATACAGATAAATAGAGAGAGAGAGAGACAGATGATCGGACAGACAGATGAGAGGACAGATCGAGAGAAAGACAGGAACATAGACATACAGAATGGAAAGGCAGACAGACAGAGGATGGAAAGACATGGATTGTAAGACAGTGAGACAGTGAGACAGATAGATAGATAGATAGATAGATAGATAGATAGATAGATAGAGACTGAGAGAAAGACAGACAGAGGATAAAAAGACAGAGAGAATGATGGATAGAAGGAAAGTCAGAAAGAGAGATAGAGATACACACACAGATGGATAAAAGGACAGATGGATAGATAGAAAGACACTGTGTCCACTGTTAGTCTGTAATTGAATACGTATTGTATTCACGTGTTAACTAGCTAAACTTTATTATGGGACTCCGTAATCCTGAGACGTCTGTTATAATAAGCACCACGTTACAGGGGATATGTTTTCTCATTGCACCGAAGCCACAAATCACGTGACTGAAAAGCGTCCGCTAGCTGGTGTAGCTCTTCTCTGCTGGTTGGCGTGTGAGGTTGAAGGTCGGCTGATCTCGGTCGAGTGCGGTGTAAATGTGAGGCGTGTACGTGTCTCTGCGCTGATGTAGGTTTATCTCGCGGACTCGTTTTTACTGTCGGTACGTGAGCGAGTCATGTGGTGAGCTGCAGGTTAAGCGTGCTAGCCGAGGCGGCTAATGCGCCTGCTGTGTGACTCAGATTCAGAGCAGGTCACCTGAGCCTTCCAGCATGTCGCTTACTCATATTCTTACTGACTCGGACTGTGTGTGTGTGTGTGTGTGTGTGTGTGTGTGTGTGTGTGTGTGTGTGTGTGTTCATTACTTTCTCATGCCACACACACTTTCCCCCTCATTTATTCCCCCAATATGCAACACACACACACACACACACACACACACACACACACAGATAGAATGACAGAGAGACAGAATGACTGATAGAAAGACACTCGGAGAAAGAGAGAGAGAGAGAGAGAGAGAGAGAGAGAGAGAGAGAGGCGAACAGAAAAAATGGCAGACCGAGAAGGGAAAGACAGACACAGAGAAAGGAAAGGAAGGAAAGAAAGAAAACTTAGACAGATAAACAAATAGAACGACAGACAAATAAAACGACAGACAGTGCTTTCTTACGTGCACACACTTCCCCAAACACCCCCCCTACACACACACACATATACACGCACACACACACACACACACACACACAGGGGGACAGATTGACAGAGAGAGACACACACACACACTCGTACTTTTCTCTTGAACACACTTATTCAGTGAGAGTGCACACTTATTTCTCTCCCTCCTCTCCCTCCATCTCGCCTTGCGTCTTTCTGACAGAAACAACCGGAAATCCCTCCAGCGTTCCTCTTCTCCGCCGTGTCCTTCAGGAATGTGTGGAATGTACGCCGGCTCTTTTAGCATGTCAGGCATGTCTGCGAGGGGAAACTGCACAAAAAAAAGGCATGAGGGAGACACGTTGTCCCCCTCAGGCCCGAGTCTCAGGGAGACCGGTTTACCTCACCCACACACACACACACACACACACACACCTACAAACTACCACATGAAACCGTACAGTCAATCAGATGAAGAGTGCAGTAAACATCTAGAGGTGATGGTGTGATTATCATCTATAAATACATAGTTTATACATAGTCTGAGTTTATAACTTCATTACATTCAATTAGCCAACTTTCAGATATTCTCCTTTTATTAACTCCAGGTTCACGAGGAAATCCATCTTTACAATGTGGGGTGCTAATAGTTTTGCTCATACATGCTAGTTTTACTAGGAGATGCCACCTGACTGAAAGATCATCCCATTCCACATTTAGTCCCCATGTGCTCTTGTAATAAGCTTTACTCTCCTGAGAAGATGTTCCACTAACTTTTATAGCGGTTTTTTTGCAGGGTTTTGTGCAGGTTTGTAGGAGGTGTTTTAGAGGTTTTGAGGAGAGATTGTGGGGGTTTTGTGGAAATTCTTTAGTGGTTTGTAGGAGGTGTTGTGTAGATTTTTTTGGAGATTTTGTTGAGATTTTGTGGTGGTTTTGAGGAGGTTTTGTGGTGGTTTGGAGGAATTGTTGTGTAGCTTTTTTTGGAGGTTTTGTGGTGGTTTTGAGGAGGTTTTGTGGTGGTTTTTAAGAGGTTTTGTGGGGGTTTTAAGGAGGTTTTGTGGTGGTTTGGAGAAGGTGTTGTGTAGCTTTTTTTTGGAGGATTTGCGGTGGTTTTGAGGAGGTTTTGTGGTGATTTTGAGGAGGTTTTTATGGTGGTTTTTAAAAGGTTTTGTGGGGGTTTTGAGGAGGTTTTGTGGTGTTTTTAAGAGGTTTTGTGGGGGTTTTGAGGAGGTTTTGTGGTGGTTTTGAGGAGGTTTTGTGGGGGTTTGGAGAAGGTGTTGTGGTGGTTTGGAGAAGGTGTTGTGTAGCTTTTTTTGGAGGATTTGTCGGGGTTTTGATGAGGTTTGTGGGGGGTTTGAGGAGGTTTTGAAGAGGTTTTGTGGTGGTTTGGAGGAGGTGTTGTGTAGCTTTTTTTGGAGGTTTTGTAGGGGTTTTGAGGAGTGTTTTTTTCAAGTTTGGAGGAGGTGTTGTGCAGCTATGTTTTTGGATGTTTTGTGGAGATTTGTGGAGGGTTTTTTGAGGTTTTGAGATTTTGTGGAGTTTTCACAGTGGTTTAAAGGACAGACAGACAGTTTGCAGACTTTTTTTTAAGGTTTTTTTTTTTATATTGTAGAGATTTTGAGGAGTTTTCCTGGAAGTTTTGAGGAGATTTTGTGGAGTTTTCCTGGAGCTTTGTGCTCATTCAGCATCAAGGAGTTTTAGTCAAGTCAGGTACTGATGTAGGTTGATCATGTTGATCATGTTTAATAGAGTTGGAGCTCTATAGCAGGAGATCTTCCACATTTTCCAACCGATGTAACCCATATCTTCATTAGTCCCTGTATGCTATTATAAGCTCCACTGTTCTGGGAAGATAACCCTGAACCTAACCCACTAGATTTTCTGGAGATTTTTATGCTCATTCAGGGTTGAGGTCAGAGCTCTATAGCAGATCTTCCACTCCAAACCATATAAAGTTCAACTTTGTGGTAACAGTTTGGAGAAGAACCACATATGGCTGGAAAAGTCAGGTGTCCTAATACTTTTGGAGCATTGGAGAAGACTGGCTTGGTTTTTAGTAGATAATGTCGTGGTACGAATTCCTGTGTACGAATTCCTGAGCTAATCCCTCCATCACGTGTTAGCGTGTCAGGAATCAGACCGTCGCGCTCTCTCACGCCGAGCATATCAGCAGCATTTCACTTCAGATAAGATGTTGTGTTGGGGTTAAAGGTCGAAGCGTACACTGTAAAGAGCAGTTAGAAATGTGACGAGAGCTGCCGGTTTTATTACCTCAGTACTTTAGTGATACTTATTTCAAACGTTCTCGTGTTTGTGGACGTTAAACAGAGTCTAACGGCGTATTTTCACAGAGGAACCCGTTGGATCAGGACGCTCACAGCTAGGCAGTGGTGCGTTTCACACCTCAGCTGAACCCGAAGACCTTTTTAGCAGCGAGAAATAAACCAGAGCACCGTCAGCTAAACCAGGACACGTCGCTCGTCCTCTCTTATTTATCATTACTTTTCTTTTTCTTTTCTCCTCCCTCAGTGTGCCATCAGTAGCACAGTAACTGCACAAATCCCTGGTTCTGAAATCACAGTAACATGTGAGAACATTGATCTGGTTTTATTTTGAAAATAATCAAATAAATGAAAATTGAGGTTCATCTTTGGGTATTTAGGTTTTATTTTGGTTGAAAATTAAGTAGTTTGAGTAGTCAGGCTCTGTGTGGTAGTTTATTTGTAGGTTCAGTACTCGGGCGGTGTGTGTGGTAGTTTATTTGTAGTTTAAGTACTCGGGCGGTGTGTGGTAGTTTATTTGTAGGTCCAGTACTAAGGCTGTGTGTGGTAGTTTATTTGTAGGTCCAAGACTAAGGCGGTGTGTGGTAGTTTATTTGTAGGTTTAGTACTCAAGCGGTGTGTGGTTGTTTATTTGTATATTCAGTACTACGGCGGTGTGTGGTAGTTTATTTGTAGGTTCAGTATTGGGGCGGTGTGTGGTAGTTTATTTGTAGGTTCAGTACTCGGGCTGTGTGTGGTAGTTTATTTGTAGGTTCAGTATTGGGGCGGTGTGTGGTAGTTTATTTGTAGGGTCAGTACTCGGGCTGTGTGTGGTAGTTTATTTGTAGGTTCAGTATTGGGGCGGTGTGTGGTAGTTTATTTGTAGGGTCAGTACTCGGGCGGTCTGAGGTAGTTTATTTGTAGGTTCAGTATTGGGGCGGTGTGTGGTAGTTTATTTGTAGGTTCAGTACTCGGGCGGTGTGTGGTAGTTTATTTGTAGGTTCAGTACTCGGGCGGTGTGTGGTAGCTTTTTTGTAGGTTCAGTACTCGGGCGGTGTGAGGTAGTTTATTTGTAGGTTCAGTATTGGGGCGGTGTGTGGTAGTTTATTTGTAGGTTCAGTACTCGGGCGGTGTGTGGTAGCTTTTTTGTCGGTTCAGTACTCGGGCGGTGTGAGGTAGTTTATTTGTAGGTTCAGTATTCGGGCGGTGTGTGGTAGTTTATTTGTAGGTTCAGTACTCGGGCGGTGTGTGGTAGCTTTTTTGTAGGTTCAGTACTCGGGCGGTGTGAGGTAGTTTATTTGTAGGTTCAGTATTGGGGCGGTGTGTGGTAGTTTATTTGTAGGTTCAGTACTCGGGCTGTGTGTGGTAGTTTATTTGTAGGTTCAGTATTGGGGCGGTGTGTGGTAGTTTATTTGTAGGTTCAGTACTCGGGCGGTGTGTGGTAGTTTATTTGTAGTTTCAGTACTCGGGCGGTGTGAGGTAGTTTATTTGTAGGTTCAGTACTCGGGCGGTGTGTGGTAGTTTATTTGTAGTTTAAGTACTCAGGCGGTGTGAGGTAGTTTATTTGTAGTTTAAGTACTCAGGCGGTGTGAGATTTGAGGAAGTTTTAACAGAACAGCACTTTTGAGTTCATTACTCGAACAGTAATTCCGGGTGAGAGATGAGTCGAGTTTGTCTCTGATCTATAAAATCCTGTTCCTCGCTGGTGTAAATCATGAGTTCGGTGTGAAATATGCTTCTCTGGCCCGGGTACTCTCTTACTCTTAGCACTACAGATGGCTTTCTCTCGCTAACTCTGACTCCCGTCGTTTGTCATTTCGGCCTTATATATTTTGCACCTTCGCAGACGTGTCAGCTGGTTGCCAGGGCAACGAATGCCGTGAGTTTTTCGCGCATTTAAACACGTTCATGAAACATTTAGACCGTAACGTCGGCGTTGTCCTTAAATCATACGTTAAAAACATATCCAAGGAGAAAAATCGAGATATTAAGATCAGACAGCGAGAAAGTCGGACCGGATCTCAGACACTTATCTGAAAGAACGGTTATACCGAGTGTTGAAGGTCACGTGAAGGAGACTTTTAGGTCAATAATTAGCTCGTGCTTGTACTCGTACTCAGCTTATCAGGAGCAGATGATTTAGGAGTCATGCTGAGATAAAGAACCTGGGAAAAACGCTGGTCAAGTTGTAGCTGTAGAGATCAGATAGCTTATAACCTATTGAACATTAAAGCCACGGTGGGACTTTTTACGTCTCCTCACGTCTCACGTGTGCAAATGAAAAACTCACGTTTGCTTTTTATTTGTTTTCTTCTATCAAGTGTCTATAAATTGTAATCGTGTCCATGAAACACGTGAAACCTCATGGAAAAGTTTTGGAAGTTTCAGAGATCTGGGTGAGAGTGTAAAGTGTATTGAGGAAGATCGCGCACACACACACACACACACACACACACACACACACACACACACACAGCAGTGGTCTGGGGCTCGGCAGGATGAATCAGCTTGATGAGGAAGATTAGAGGCAGAGCAGAGGGGAGCAAGCTGAACACCTCTGATCCCCAGCCTTCATAATCACATCTGCTGACGTCCACCATTAAAGCATCTCGCTGCGAACGAAGACGTTCCTCCAACAGGAACTAACGTGAACTTTTCACCTCAAGTTTCTCACCAGCAAGCTGAAGTTCACGCTAGAGCTGCTTGTTTTCACATTTAGTGCATGTTTCCTGTTATAATAACCTCCACTCTTCTGAGAAGATGTTCCACTAGATTTTGCGGCGCTTGGTAGGGTCGGGTAAGGTCGGAGCTCCATAGCAGGAGATTTTTCACTCCAAACCCGTGAAACGCAGGTGTTCACGGAGCCGGTTTTGTGGGAAGGGAACAGGTTTGAGTCTCCTGGTTTGGAAAAATTTCATGTTCACTTCCAAACACTGGTACACAATTGTGCGCTTGTGGGAACAGTTTGGAGAAGTAGCACATAGTGATGAATAGATGTTTGTGGTCACCCATTCTGTAAAGCTAATACTAACGTTACAGACTTTGGATATCACACACACACACACACACACACACACACACACACACACACGACCGAGTCACAGTAACGCCTGAGCTGCGTTGTATAGTCCTCTTACTGCACTGATAATGCAGAGACTTTGACAGCGCTAATCAGGACAAAACTAGCGAACAGAAGGTGCGCTAACCACGCGTTAGCCAATAACATCCACCCTTTTTTTT
>MU551626.1:594486-616986 GCA_024362625.1 Silurus asotus
ATTTAATATTTGTTTATTACAAAATACAAATACTTACAAAGTATTAATAATAATAATGTAAACATCTCTCTCTCTCTCACTCACTCACACACACACACACACACACACACACACAATGTACAAAATACTGTAGAATAATACACACTTCCGTCTCTTCCTCCTCATCTCTCTGTTCATTCTGTTCCTGCTCCTCTTTCTGTTCTTCCTCCTCCTGTACCCCCCCCTGTTCTTCCTCCTGTTCCTCTTCCTCCCCCTCTCCTTTTTCTCCTACTCCTTTTCTCTTCCTCCTCCTGTTCCTCCTCCTTTTCCTCCTCCTCCTGTTCCTCCTCCTCCTGTTCTTCTTTCTCCTCCCTCTCCTCTTCCTCCTCCTGTTCCTCCTCTTCCCTTCTGTTCCTCCTCCTGTTTCTCCTTTTCCCTCTGTTCTTCCTCCTCCTGTTTCTCCTTTTCCCTCTGTTCTTCCTCCTCCTGTTCCTCCTCCTCCCTCTCCTCTCCCTCCTCCTGTTCCTTCTCCTCCCTCTCATTTCCCTCCTCTTGTTTCTCCTTCTCCCTCTCCTCTTCCTCCTCCTGTACCTTCTTCTGTTCCTCCATCTTGTTCTTCTTTCTCCTCCCTCTCCTCTTCCTACTCCTGTTCCTCCTCTTCCCTTCTCTTCCTCCTCCTGTTTCACGTCCTCCCTCTCCTCTTCCTCCACCTGTTTCTCCTCTTCCCTTCTGTTCCTCCTCCTGTTTCTCCTTTTCCCTCTGTTCTTCCTCCTTCTGTTTCTCCTCCTCCCTCTCCTCTTCCTCCTCCTGTTCCTCCTCCTCCCTCTCCTCTCCCTCCTCCTGTTCCTCCTCCTCCCTCTCCTCTCCCTCCTCCTGTTCCTTCTCCTCCCTCTCATTTCCCTCCTCCTGTTTCTCCTTCTCCCTCTCCTCTTCCTCCTCCTGTACCTTCTTCTGTTCTTCCTCTTGTTCTTCTTTCTCCTCCCTCTCCTCTTCCTACTCCTGTTCCTCCTCTTCCCTTCTCTTCCTCCTCCTGTTCCTTCTTCTGTTCCTCCTCCTCCTGTTCTTTTTTCTCCTCTCTCTCCTCTTTCTACTCCTGTTCATCCTTTTCCCTTCTCTTCCTCCTCCTGTTTCTCCCCTTCCTTCTGTTCCTCCTGTTCTTCTTCCTCCTTCTCTGTGTCCCGCGTCAGGTTTCAGTAGTTCAGTTTAGAGCTGTAGGAAACCAGATCCTCTCTGAGGGGCTGCTCTGCTCTTCTGCAGCTCATCTCTTTACATCACGTCGATCCGCCGACGCCGAGATTCAGAGATAAACCTGAGCATCATATCTCTCTCTCTCTCTCTCTCTCTCTCTCTCTCTCTCTCTCTCTCTGCTTCTTCTCTCACTCACACCTCTATCCTACTGTTGATCAGCATATTGTAATAAATTCTGATACTTCAATCACAGCTTCTCTGATGGTCATGTATGTGTGTGTTGGATCAGATTTGAGAAAGTGTTATAAAGGTTTTTTTTTTTTTTACCTTCCTGCTCCGGACGTGCCCTAATAACTACTAACCCTCTGAGTTCTAACTAAACCACCAGAGATCTGGATAGACCTGTTTACTGAGGACAAAGTTCTTCAGAGGTGTCTACTATACACACACACACACACACACACACACACACACACACTCACACACACACACTCACACACACACACAGAGATAACAGTAAACATGGTGGACAGTAGGGGTATTTTGCTGCTCCCTCCCTCTCCCTCACTCCCTTTCAATTTCTCTCTCTCTCTCTCTCTCTCTCTCTCTTTTTTTTCCCCCCTTCTCTCTCTCTCTCTCTCTCTCTCTCTCTCTCTGGTGTTACATAACAGGTATCTCAGGCTTTTCTGTCAGCATGTTATTACTGAGGAACTGCTCGATTCGTTCAGGCGTATTCTGTGTGTGATTTTGTGGAGATGTGCGAGATCTCATTCAGCTGTTAAGTCAGGAACTGATGTAGGTGAGATGAGGAGTTCTGGGGTGCAGTCACCATTCACAATCCTCATAGGGTTGGAGCTCTACAGCAGGAGATCTTTTACCTCTTCTAACCTGTGGATTTGTGCACAGGGGTATGATCATGCTGGAACAGGTTTGGGTCTCAAAGTTCAAGCAAAGGGAAAATTCCAGTTGATGCATCGAAAGACGTCCTACACAATTGTGCGCCTCCTGATTTGGAGGCAGAACCTCATATGGCTGGAAAAGTCTGGCGTCTCAATATAATAATGGCCATATAGTGAAAAAATCGATAGAAAATGTTTATTAATAATAAGAATAATATGTATTCGAAAACAAATAATTGAATATTAAAAAATCTTGAAAACATGTTTATCTAGTTATTAAATAATCATGAAGAAATAAATGTAGATATTTATAAGTAATATATTATATAATTATAATAATGATCTCTTAAGTCAAGATCAAACGGAGAGAACAAAGAACAAGAGAAGATTTCATTCACCCACAGCGGTTTTATTTCCCTCAAATTCCTCCCTGACTTTACCCGGGGTGTGTGTGTGTGTGTGTGTGTGTGTGTGTGTGTGTGTGTGTGTGTGAAAACTGTAGTGTGGATGAAGAGTGCTTTGATCAAAGGGCCAAGGCCGGTGTTTCCAACATAAGGTTTCATAACTCTCTCTCTCTCTCTCTCTCTCTCTCACACACACATTATATAACTGGAGAGTAGAGAGTAGGCACAGACCAGCTGTGATGCACCCCCCCCACACTCTCTCTCTCTTTCTCTCACACACACACACACACACAGCTACCTGTAAATCCAGCGTTAAACCAGAAGATAAATTCAGTATTCAACATTAAAGCTCTTTATTCCCGCCCCCCCCATAGTCATTAAGCTCCGCCTCTCCGAGTTACAGTGAGTGTGACTGACAGGAGGCTTGTCCAATCACAAACAAAAATTCCAACCCTGAGTTCTGTATTCAGAGCGTTGTAGTAATAATAATAATAATAATTACAACAGAAATATATCATTAATACAGTAGTCATTTATTTTCAATATAAAAGTTTTTATATATTTATAGATATTCCCATATAAGTAATTCAATCCAGTGTTAATAAAAAGTTACATTTATAAAAAACAGTTATGCACACACACACACACACACACATATAATGCTGAAAACCATTTTGATGATTTGAGGAGTAAAATTATATTAATATTAAATATTACAAATAAAAAATGCAAAAAGGAAAAAAAAATGCACAGAATAATTTAGCTGTGTGTATATGTATATGTATATGTGTATATATATATATGAGAGAGAGAGAGAGATTAAAAAAAAGTAAGAAGTTGGGAAAATAATTAATGCTTGTTTAAAAGAAAAAGGAAATTTTAATGTAGTTTTGCATAAATAAATATATAAACAAAATGGTTGAATTTTTTATTAATTGGTTAAACTCAACAAAATAAATGAAATTAGAAAAATATTTGTTTAACATAATTTAACATGAATATTTATTATTGTGTAGTTTTCTTATTTTATTTTATTTTTTTAAAGAATTTTATAAAGAATTTTGTACGCGCGTAAGTTAAAAAAATAAAATTTTTGACTTATTGATTATTATTGATGATGATTATTATTATTATTGAAAATTATTATTTTTATTATTATTTTTGATTATTATTATTATTGATTATTATTATTATTATTATTATTATTATTTTCTGATAATTATTATTATTATTATTATTATTTTTGATTATTAATGTTATTATTATTGATTATTATTATTATTGATAAATATTTTTGATGATTATTATTATTATTATTGCGTGTTCTGTTTGTGTTTTCAGGTTTGTTGTGTGTCAGACGTGTGTAGTGTTAATCTCATGTTATAGAGCTTGTGGTATAATGCGCTGATGTTTCATTAGTATCGACGTGCACGTGGACTTGCTTTCTACCGCGGTAACGTGCCGTTGTTTCCATAGTAACGGCGTAAGTGGACCTGTGCTCTACAACGGTAAACGCGCTGGCGTTTCTATAGTAGTGACATACATGGACTCGCTTTCTAATATGCTGCTGTTTCTGTAGTAACGATTCAAATGTGCACTACAGAGGGGTAACACGGTGGCGTTACTATAGTAACGGTGTTCACGTTCACTCACGTGTAGCGTTGTTTTGGCGTTAGCTGTTTTTCCACGAAGGTTAAATGTAAACATCAACGGATAAAAATTAAAAGTAATCAGTTTTATTTATTGACCACATCTGAAGACTTGCGACTTCATTGGTCATGTGACGTGGCGGTCCAGGCTCCTGATTGGTCCACCTCGTTTGCCACGTGAACGTGCGGTGCACCTGCAGGACGGGACCAGGGGACGTCACCCGAGTCGAACAGAACTGCGTCTAAGAATAGCCTCGGCTTCCATTTCAAGTGCTTGTGTGGGGAAATCTGATTCGAATCGATATCTGCTGATCTGTGAGCCGAGGTGCAGGCGTGACTCTCCCTCACTCGTTTCTCATCACTTCATCTTCTGCTCCATCGCCCGCTATAAAAAACACGCTTATGTAACGTCTTACCCTGAGAAACAGACGAGTGTCGACTCGCGGCCTGTAGGAGAGCAGAAAGTCTTTCTCTCTCTCTCTCCCTTTATATATATATATAATCAGTATGTGCACACACACACAATGGTCATATGTTTGTGAACACTTAAGTATAAGATTGTGCTTTTTAAACTCCACTCTTCTGAGATGTTCCACTAGATTTCGTGGAGATGTTTTGCGAGATCTCGTTCAGACACGAGGCTGTGAGTACGGTCAGGTACTGCTGTGGGGGGAGGTGAGGAGACCTGGGGGTGCAGATGAATGTGAACATTAACATGTTTAACAGGGGATAGCAGGGGATCTTTCACATCTTCCAACCCACTGAGAGCAGATCTTCATAGAGCTGAGCTTTGTGCACAGGGGCATCGTCGTGCTGGAGCAGAGACGTCCTGTACAGTTGTGTGTGTGTGTGTGTGTGTGTGTGTGTGTGTGTGTGTGTGTGAGTGAAATCTCTGTCTGCTTCTCTACACTCTGTATGGTAGAGAGAATCCTCCCTTATCTTTATAGAACACGGTTATACACTGCTGATACTCAACAGAGTCACTCTCATCATTTACATGACAATGATTCAATCATCACACACACACACTCACACACACACACACACACACACACACACGTCCTGTATTCCAGCAGACAGAGACGGCTGTAAAGGACAGAGACAGACACAGATATCAAAATGCTGGATGAGAGAGAGAGAGAGAGAGAGAGAGAGAGAGAGAGAGAGAGAGAAAGAAAGAGAGACCAGCAGAGTGACAGAAAAAGGGGGAACTAGTTGGATAAATAGAGAAACAGATTGAATGGTAGATTGGTTGACAGGCAAGATGGATGGATGGATGGACGGACGGACAGATGGATAGATGGATGAAGGGACAGAGAGATCGATTAATGTATGGATATAGCGATAGGTTAAACGGTAGAGGGATGGATGGATGGATGGATGGATGAATAGACAGACAAAGATAGATAAATGGACAGATACATAAATGGACAGATAGATCGATTAATGAATAGATATAGTGATAGGTTGAAAGGTAGAGGGATGGCTGGATGGTTAGATAGATAGATAGATAGATAGATAGATAGATAGATAGATAGATAGATAGATAGATAGATAGATAGATAGAGGGTTGGTGTGTGTGTGGCACCTGACGCAATGATATTGTCAGATCTGTGATACACCTTGTTGTGTTTCCCTCCTGCCTGGTTGGACCTCAGTATCAGTTTGATGTTCATAAGATAAATTAATGATCTTCATGTCACACTGCTTATACGGCGCTGTGAACGCAGAGCGACAGATGGAGGGATGGGTGGTGGTGAGTTAGAGGGATAAAGGTGGAGGAGAAGGAGGGCAGTGGACGGATTTCTGCTGGCAACTTCTCTTCATAATTGTCCTGACGGTCATCTCTGCTGTTTTCATTACGTGTCATTCCTGTCACTGCCATCATACATCATCCCTGTCATCTGTGTCCTCCTCGTCATTTCTGTCATTTCCTTCATTTCAATTCTCCCTGTCATTCCAGTCATTTCCTTCATTTCAATTCTCCCTGTCATTCCAGTCATTTCCTTCATTCCCATTCTCCCTGTCATTCCAGTCATTTCCTTCATTCCCATTCTCCCTGTCATTTGTCATTTATCTCATTTCCTTCATTCCCATTCTCCCTGTCATTTGTCATTTATCTCATTTTCTTCATTTCCATTCTCCCTGTTATTCCCGTCATTTACGCCATTAGCTTTTTTCCCATTTTCCCTGTAATTTCTGCAATATCCCTGTTATTCCAGTCTTCACCATTATTTCTGTCAACACCAAAATTCCAGTCATCTGTTACTGCCATCATTTTCATTATCCCCGTCATTCCAGTCGTTATATTTGTCAACAGCGAAATTGCTGTCATCCTCGTTATTCCCGTTTTTTGCCATAGTCCCTGATATTGCAGTCGTCTCGGTCATCGTCTTCATTGTTGTGTACACAGTAGTGTACCAGTCCTGTCCGTGTTTACAGGAGCTGTGATGAACTTTAGCCACCAATACGATGGGACGTCTGAGGATCGCCAGATTTCCTGAATCTCACAAAACGATCACTCTCATAAACAAGCACATGGTTGTCATGGTGAACAGAGATCAGATATGTGTTTAAACCCAAACTTCCACACAGTTCAGAGATATGCAGCTATGAGATGTGCTAACTGATATGCTATTGCTGAGCTAGGCTAACAGGGCTGATACATGGCTGGTTAAGGATGCACACACACACACACACACACACACACACACACATAATAATGTACACATACAAACAGAAACAAAAGCATTTTAGAAGGTGGTTTAGGGATTGTCCTGCTGGACAGTTGAGTGAGAGCAGGGACATGTGAAAGTAAGAGGGACAAGTTAGTAGTTGGGCAGATGGGTGTGTTTTTGAGTTGGACAGGTGGGTGTGTTTTTGAGTTGGGCAGGTGGGTGTGTTTTTGAGTTGGGCAGGTGGGTGTGTTTTTGAACTGGACAGGTGGGTGTGTTTTTGAGTTGGGCAGGTGGGTGTGTTTTTGAACTGGACAGGTGGGTGTGTTTTTGAGTTGGGCAGGTGGGTGTGTTTTTGAACTGGACAGGGGGGGGTGTTTTTGAGTTGGGCAGGTGGGTGTGTTTTTGTACTGGACAGGTGGGTGTGTTTTTGAGTTGGGCAGGTGGGTGTGTTTTTGAACTGGACAGGTGGGTGTGTTTTTGAGTTGGGCAGATGGGTGTGTTTTTGAGTTGGGTAGATGGGTGTGTTTTTGAGTTGGACAGGTGGGTGTGTTTTTGAGTTGGGCAGATGGGTGTGTTTTTGAACTGGACATGGGTGTTTTACGTTTTACGTTTCATTAGCATTAAGTAGTCTAATGCCAACTAGTCATCCTACTTCCATATATCGACTCTCAATTGCCCACATGACGTGTGTGTGTGTGTGTGTGTGTGTGTGTGTGTGTGTGTGTGTGTGTGGGTGGGTGGTAAGTGTAGCAGAGGGTAACTTTAGCTGTGTGTGTGTTTGTTGTCTACACACTAGTGAAGCTGATTCCATCACACACACACACACACACACACACACACACACACACACACACACACACACACACACACATACATACATACATACATACACACATCAGCGTGTTCAGTAATCTCAGTTGCTGTAAATAACCTGGAATGATAAAATCCAGTGTTGGAGCAAAATGTGTATTACCCTTATCTTTGTGTGTGTGTGTGTGTGTGTGTGTGTGTGTGTGTGTGTGTGTGTGTGTGTGTGCGCAGAGTACAAGAGAATATAAACAGATGGATGAGGGGGAGACAAGGCAGAGGACAATAAAGACTGAGTGAGACAGGAATACAGACAGATGAACGAGAGAAAAAGAGACAAAAAGTGATTATATAGACAGGTGTGTGTGTGTGTGTGTGTGTGTGTGTGTGTGAGGGAGAGAGAGACAGAGATGATACAGCAGGAGGGGCAGAGAGAGACAGATAGAGGAGACGGACCGAGAGAAGGAGGGGCAGAGAGAGACAGCAAGATGTGAGGGAGGGAGAGAAGGACAGAGGGACAGACAGATAGTGATGGACCCCAGGATAGACATAGAGACAAACAGACAGACTAAGAGAAACCTAGAGAGACCCAGACAGGAAGTGAGATATCAAGAGATACAGTGACAGACGGATGGACAGACAGATGGAGAGAGAGGCCATAATGGAGAGAGAGACAACTAAATATATAGAGAGAGTTCAGATGTAGAGCAACTGCAGTATGTGGGTCAGGACTCAAGTGTACGTGTGTGTGTGTGTGTGTGTGTGTCTGAGTCTCTCCTTATCCCCCTCTTTCTGTCTCCCCCTCCTTTTCCCTCTCCCTTCCTGTCTCCCTCTCTTTCTCTCCCTCATTCTCCCCCTCTCTCTACCCCCCCTCTCTGTCCCTCTCTCTGCCCCCCCCCCCCCCCCCCCTCTCCCTTTCACTCTTTCTCTTTGAGCTGCTCAGGGAATCACTGATTAGCTGCAGTTTGGGGACACGGCCTTATTCTCTCTCTCTCTCTCTCTGCGTGAGGGAGGAAACCGAGACACGGCACCGTAACACTTGAACACCTCTGTGTGTGTGTGTGTGTGTGTGTGTGTGTGTGTGTGTGTGTACACACATGCATATCATACCTTGTTTAAAGTTGGACTTTGTATGGAAAACATAAGCACTACAACGTTTTCAATCCAAATCTTCAGCACCATCAACAAAAAAACATAAAAAGAGAGAAAAAAAAGAAATAACAAACTGAAAGAAGACTAAAGAAAGACAAGAAAGAAAAAAAGCAAGGAAATCAAGCAAGAAAGAAAGAAAAAAATTATAAAATTGAAGGAAAGATCAAAAAGACAAATGCATTGCATGAATGCGTTACATCTTGCATTTATTATTGCGCTGCTCCAAAACAACTTCACAACTTTCTTTTTTCTTTTCCTTTTTTTCCCTCCTTCATGGTGTTCCATTCATTCTGAGACAGAAATGTTGCACTTACACCCTAAACCCTACCACCTTACTTCTACACACTACACCCTAAACCCTACACCATATACACTAACCCCTACACACTAAACCAATAGTGAGATACGAACGGGTCAAACGCAGGGTTTTTTATTTTATTATTGATCTTGAAGTTTGCATTGTGGTCATCAGGGGGCGCTGAAGAATTCAGACCAAAGCAGGTAGAGTTCATATTCATTGGATAATGGTCCTGCGAGATGCGTTTGTGTGTGTGTGTGTGTGTGTGTGTGTGTGTGTGTGTGTGTGTGTGTGTGTGTGTGTGTGGACCCCCTGCCGTTTCCTGTGCTTGTGTAAACAGGACGTCCTTCCAGGATCTCGGTTGACCCGCCGTCCTCCTGTTCACTCGCAACCCTCCCTCCCTCATCCGTACCCTCATCCTTCTGTGTTTATGTGAAGGGACGACGCCTCGGACGTGACGTGACCCGACGGTCATTGTTTCTCTTTCCGACCTTTTTTTTTTTATCGCTTATTTTGGTTTGAAGAATGAGAACTAGATACAATCACATAGGTGTCCCATTAGTGTCGTACTTGAAAAACCTGTGTGTGTCTGTGTGTGTCTGTGTGTGTCTGTGAGACCTGGATTATATTTATCAGAGTTTAAATCAGCATCACCTGGTGAATTAATAAAACAATTGATATTTATTTGAGAGACGTGTTGGACGTCTTCATGACGTAGTGTCCTGCTTTAGGAAGAAAACGGAAAAGGCCTTTATTTGTCTCATATACAGCAGATTAGGGGGACTCGGGGTCAGAGCACCACTCGACAACACACAAGTACTACCTTTCCTACATCATGGCCACAAAATCCTGAAAAGAAGAATGTATTTTATTATTGACTTTATTACATAGAAAGAAAAGCACTCCTGGAATATGGAGAAAACCAACCATTGTTTGACTCACTAACATCCAACCAATCAGAGTAAAGAGGCGTGTCTACTCCTTTTGTCAATCATCTTAGCTGTTAATGTCTTTCGGCATCCAACCAATCAGAATAAATAGGCGTGTCTACTCATCTCATCAATCATCTTAGCTTTTAATGTCCTTCGACATCCAACCAATCAGAGTAAAGAGGTGTGTCTACTCCTCTTGTCAATCATCTTAGCTGTTAATGTCTCCGACATCCAGCCAATCACAATTCAATCATTAATTTAATGGGGGTGGGTCTTTTGTCAATCATATTATCTGTTAAAATGTTACCTATTGATGTCCGGCCATTCAGATTAAAGAGGCAAGTCTACTTGTCAGTCTTGTTAGCTGTCATTTGAAAGGCTGTTTTGTGGGCGTGGCTTTTTAAAGGCTAGCGTTGCCAAATTGTAGTGTGCATTTCACCTAAAATCACCGCTCATAACTTTAAAAACGGATTTACACTATTTCAATAATTTTGCATCGTTTTCAAGCTTTATAATTAAAAAAAAAGATCATGACCATCTTGGGTAACGTCTAGATCTACACCCTGGCCAACGTCGCACCAAGCATCGTTGTACTGCTCTGGTCGTGTTTAGCTTGAGATAAAGAGCCTGGTATAGGAGGCCTAGGAGTGGTGGAGGAGTGAAGGTGAAGTTCAGAACTTTTGGTTTTGGAGATAAAGGTGTGAAGATCTCCAACACTGAGCTCAGTGTGTTTGCGCAGACCAGCAGGCGGTGTGATGTTACACACAGCACGTTGGTGTGAAATACGGGATGTTGGCGTGCCGATGGAAAAGCTCGCACACGTGGACTGAATAAACGAACCCTGAGTATTTCTGCTTAACCGAACTCATTATTCGCCGATATGAGTATTACAGCTGCTCAAATGTCGTGCTTTCTTTTATTAAACGTTACTTGTGTCTGTGTTCTGCAGGGAAGCCGTACAGCATGGCAAGCTCTGAGCGTGTGCAGCTCTCCGGGACGTACAACGTACGCAAAGGCAAACTGCAACTCCCCGTGAACCGATGGAGCCGCAGACACGTCATCCTGTGTGGCACGTGCCTGATGGTGTCATCAATTAAAGCCAGTCACGCAGGAAAAATGCACATCTTGCCCCTGATTGGCGGAAAGGTAACGCCTTCAATTGTTTACGATGCATTCTCTGACGTCATTAAGGGAAAAGTAAAATTGGGAAAGAAATGCCCATACTTGCCCTGGTAGGGGAAAAGGTAATGTCTTTAGCTGGGTAAAATGCCCATACTGCCCCTAGTGTGGGGAAAGGTAATGTCTTTCTTCTTCTTCTTTTTTCGGCTTCTCCAATTAGGGGGCGCCACAGCGGATCATCCGTCTCCATACCCCCCCTGTCCTCTACATCTGCCTCTTTTACCCCAACCACCTGCATGTCTTCCCTCACCACCTCCTCTTTGGTCTTCCTCTTTTCCTCCTTTCTGGTGGCTTCATCGTCAGCATTCTCCTACTGATATATCCCATGACCATCTCAATCTCACCAAAACGTCCTACATGCGCTGTCCCTCTAATAAACTCATTTCTAATCTTGTCCATCGTCGTCACTCCCGACTAAAACCTCAACATCTTCAACTCTGCTACATCCAGCTCCACCTCCTGTCTTTTACTCAATGTCACTGTCTCTAAACCATACAACATCTCGGGTCTCACCACAGTCCTATAAAATTTCCCTCTCCACCCTGCCTGCACTCTTTTCTTCCCTCTCATTCACACACATGTACTCTGTCTTACTCCTACTGACTTTCATTCCCCTTCTCTCCAGCATGTACCTCCACCTCCCCAGGCTCTCCTCAACCTGCTCTCTACTCTCCACACAATTTACAATATCATCCGCAAAGATCATAGTCCATGGAGACTCCTGTCTGACCTCGTCCTTCAACCTGTCCCTTCACCACTGCAAACAGAAACGGGCTCAGAGCCGATCCTTGATGCAGTCCAACCTCCACCTTGAACCAGTCTGCTGTTCCTACTGCAAACTTCACTGCTGTCACACTGTCCTCATACATGTCCTGCACCACCCTCACATACATCTGACACACCCGACTTCCTCATACAATACCGCAACTCCTCTCTCTCCACCCTGTCGTACGCTTTCTCTAAATCCACAAATACACAATGCAATTCCTTCTGACCTGCTCTATGCTTCTCCATTAACAATCTCAAAGCAAATAAGGCCTCTGTGGTGCTCTTCCTCTACATAAAACCATACTGTTGCTCACAGATGGTCACCTCTTCTCTCAGCCTGGCTTCCACTACTCTTTCCCATAACTTCATGGTGTGACTGATCAACTTAATTCCCCTGTAGTTACTGCAGGTCTGCACATCTCCTTTATGCTTAAAGATCGGTACCAGCACACTCCTTCTCCATTCCTCAGGCATCCTCTCACCTTCCATAATCTGGTAAAAGAATCTTGTTAAAAGCTCCACTGCATCTCTCTTAAACATCTCCATGCTTCTACCGGTGTGTCATCTGGTCCAACTGACTCTTAATCGCTGCTCTCACTTCCTTTTTACCAATCCTATCCACTTCCTGCTTCACCATCTCCACACCATCCAACCTTCTATCTCTCTCTCTCTCTCATTTTCCTCATTCATCAGCTGCTCAAAATACTCCCTCCATCTTCTCAACACACTCTCCTCACAAGTCAACACATTTCCATCTCCATCCTTTATTGCTCTAACTTGCAGTACATCCTTCCCAGCTCGGTTCCTCTGCCTGGCCAATCGCTTACAAATCCTTTTCTCCTTCCTTAGTGTGCAACTTCTCATACAGCTCCTCACATGCCTTTTCCTTGGCATTCGCCACACTTTTCTCATTACTCTGTCGATCCCAATTCAGTTTCTTCAACCTCTTTCTCCTTATGCTCTCCTGCACTTCCTCATTTCACCACCACGTCTCTTTGTCTTCCTTTCTATTTCCAGATGTCACACCAAGTACTTTTCTAGCCGCCTCCCTCATCACTTCTGCAGTAGTTGCCCAGCACCTCTTCACCACCACCGAGCCCCTGTCAGACCTCTTCCCTGAACCTCACACTCATTTCAATTCAATTCACTTTTATTTGTATATCGCTTTTAACAATAAACATTGTCTCAAAGAAGCTTTACACTACAGTCTTCTGCCTTCAGCTTTCACCATCTTATTCTTCTTTTAGTCCTCACTCTCCTCCTCTTCTTCTTCACCTCCAAAACCATCCTACAGACCACCATCTGATGCTGTCTAGCTACACTGTCCCCTGCCAGCACCTTACAGTCTCCAATCTCTTTCAGGTTGCGTCTCCTGCATAGAACAGGGAAGGTAATGTCTTTAACTGGGTAAAATGCCCATACTGCCCCTAGTGGGGGGAAAGTTAATGTCTTTAACTGGGTTAAATGCCCATACTGCCCCTAGTGGGGTGAAAGGTAATGTCTTTAACTGGGTTAAATGCCCATACTGCCCCTGGTGGGGGGAAAGGTAATGTCTTATATATGTAAAATGGCTATTGTGTCCCTCACCCTGGTAGGGTGAAGATAATGTCTGAAACTTGTAATAAAAGCCTACTGCCCTGTTTCGGGGCAGTTAATGTGTTAAACTTGTGAAAATGCCCATCCTGCCCCTAATGAATAAAGACACAGCTAGCAATCTGAAATAAACCACCTTTAATCTGTGATCCTTTACCATTTCTACATCCTCACATAGTGATTATTTGGTTTAAAAAAAACGAAACTAAGACACTGTACATCTACTGCTGCACTTCTGGTTAGATGTTATCAGCATTGTGTTCACTCTGTACTAGTTACTAGTCTTAAACTGATTAAGATCTTGATCAACAACGAGAAACATCTGGACTGCTTCCTGTAAGACTTTGTAGAACACAGGAATCCATGTATGGACTTTATCTTGTCCAAAAAAACACTGATCATTGAAGCTTGTACCCAGAAAAGTGTACAGAAGAGGATGTAGATTTTGATGAAATTGCCGAACGTTCACTTGAACTAGAAGAACTTTAAATTCCATAAAGTTCTGCTTTCAATGGGTTGGAAGATGTGGAAGATCTCCTGCTGTAGAGCAAAAACACTATTGATTATGATGAATGTGAGCTCTGACTGCACCCCAGGCCTCCTCACCGTCTCACCTACATCAGTGCCTGGCAAATCTCCACAAAATCTAGAGGAACATCTTCCCAGAAGAGTGGAGCTTATTATGGGAACTAAATGTGGAATGGGATGTTCCTCATCAGGTGTCCACAAACTGTATAAAATGTGTTCTGTTTTATTTTGCAGACTTTCTGTGAAACAAACTTTAATGACCTTTAAGCTACTGTCTTTTTTTGTTCTTGCCTGAAGGTGATATTGTTCTCTCTCTCTCTCTCTCACTCTTTGTGTGTGTGTGTGTGTGTGTGTGTGTGTGTGTGTAGGTAGAGGAGGTGAAGAAACACAGCCACTGTTTGGCCTTCAGCTCAGCTGGGCCTCAGAATCAGACCTACTACATCAGCTTCGACAGCTTCACAGAGCACCTGCGTTGGCACCGTCACGCCTCCAAGGTGTGTGTGTGTGTGTGTGTTTAAGGTGTTGGAGATTGTGTAGTAGAGTGAGTGTAATGATTGTGGTGTTAAATTATGTTTGGGTGTATTGCAGTTACATGGTGTTGTGTGAGCTAATGTGGGATGGAACGTTGTTGGTGTTGTAAATGGTGTTGTCATGTCTGATGTGGTGTTGATTGTAGTGTATGGTTGGATGTGGTATTGCGTCATGTCTTGTGTGGTGGTTTGCTGTGGGTAATGTCTGGTTTTGAATCATGCAGTGTTTAGTTATGTGGTGTTAAGTGTTGTGGTGGCAGTGTTTGCCTTGTGGTGTGGTGATGGTGTGTTTGTGATTGGTGTAGAGTCATATGATGTTAAGTAATCTGGTGGTGGTGTTTGTAATGTCTGGTCTTTAGCCGTGTGGTGCGGCGGTGGTGGTGGTTTTAGTGTTGGTAATGTCTGGTGTTGTCATGTGGTGTTGAGTGGTGTGGTGGTGTTTGTAATGTTGGGTGTTTATTCATGTGCTGGTGGTGTTTGTAATGTCTGGTGTTGAGTCATGTGGTGTTGAGTGGTGTGGTGGTGTTTGTAATGTTGGGTGTTGAGTCATGTATTAGTGGTTTTAGTGGTTTTAGTGTTTGGTGTTGTCGTGGTGGTGGAGATTGTAATGTCTGGTATTGAGTCATGTGGTGTGTTGGTGTTGAGTTATCTGGTGTGGTGGTGTTTGTAATTTTGGGTGTTTAGTCATGTGGTGTTGTCATGTGGTGTGGTGGTGTTTGTAATGCTGGGTGTTTATTCATGTGCTGGTGGTGTTTTGTAATGTCTGGTGTTGAGTGGTGTGGTGGTGTTTGTAATGTTGGGTGTTGAGTCATGTATTAGTGGTTTTAGTGTTTGGTGTTGTCATGTGGTGGTGGAGATTGTCATGTCTGGTGTTGAGTCATGTGGTGTGTTGGTGTTGAGTGGTGTGGTGGTATTTGTAGTGTCTGGTGTTGAGTCATGTGGCACATGGTTAGATGTTGTGGTATGTGTAGTTGAGTGGTGTGTTGGTGTTTGTAAGGTTTGGTGTTGATTGTGTCACATGGTCTAATGTAGGTGGTATTGAGTGGTGTGGTGGCAGATTTTCTAATGACTGGTTTTGAGTCATGTGGTGTTGAATATTGTGGAGATAGTGTCCATAATGCCTGGTGTTGAGTCGTGTCACGTGGTCGGATGTAATGGTGTGCGGTGGTGGTGTTTATGATGGCTAGTGTTGAGTCATTTGGTGCCGGTGTTTGTAATGTATCGTGTTGAGTCATCAACTGACTTGATGATGTCGTCAGTTGGTGATGTCATATTGTGTATGTATTGTATGGTGTTGATATTGTAATGTGATCTCTCTCTCTCTCTCTTTTTCTCTCTCTCTCTTAGATGGTGTCTCAGAGGATCAGTTCAGTGGATCTGTCCTGCTGTAGTTTGGAGAAACTTCCTCCGAACCTTCTTTACAGCCACGACCTCACTCACCTCAACCTGAAACACAACTTCCTCCCAGCAGATAACTCCCTGCAGCAGCTCCAGAGGTGTGTGAGCTCCACAACCATGCTGAGAACTTCACACACCATAGGGGTATAACGCACACTATATGGCTAAAAGTATTTGGACACCTGACTGTATGTGCTTTTTGAACATCCTCTTCCACATTAAGTGCACATTCGCTGCTATAATGACCTCCACTGTTCTGGGAAGATGTTCCTCTAGATTGTATGGAGATTTTGTGTGAGAATTTGTTCAGTCACAAGGCTGTTAATAAAGTCAGGTACTGATGAAGGTGAGGCTGATCACATGGGTTCACATTCATCATGTTCAATAGGGTTGGAGCTCTACAGCAGATCTTCCACATCTTCCAACCCATGGAAAGCAGATGTTAATGGAGCTTTCCTTAAGCACAAATGACATGCGCCAGCTTCCCAAGGCGTCCTGTACAATCCTGTCTCCAGGTTTGTGAGAGGGAAACGTCGGGTGTCCCAATACTTCTGGCCCTGTGGTGTATGTGTTACGGGAACTGTAAAGGTGTAAAGGAAGACCAAACTTCAACTATCCAATCTACACAACCTGTGTGTGTGTGTGTGTGTGTGTGTGTGTGTGTGTGTGTGTGTGTAAGAGAGAGAGAGAGAGAGAGAGAGAGAGAGAAAGCATGTGGGTAGCTCTTTGTTTATCTGTAAACACACCTCACATACCATTGTAGCTCCTACCTCTATTCCTATTTGTCTCTCTCTCGCTCTCTCTATTCCTCTCTATCTCTCTCTCTTTCTCTCTTGCTCTCTCTCTCTCTCTCCATCTATTGCTCTCTCTCTTTATTGCTCTCTTTATCTCTATGTCTGTCTGTCTGCCTCTCTTTTTTTTATTTCTCTCTCTCTGTCTCTCACTCTCTCTCTCTCTCTTTAGTGTTATTAGACTATCACCTGTGTGCTGTTCAGTGAAGCTGCATGTCTGTAGAGAAACGTGATTGTTTTCTCTCAGCCTTGTTTGTGATCATATTTACTCAAGCACACAATCTTCAAAGCTCTCCGTCCCTCTCCAACACCGGGGCATTGTGGGTAATAAACCCACACAGGGGAGCTCTCTGGATGTTCAGCAGTAGTAGGACTGAGTACTGAACACAACAGCAGAGACAGAGAGACAATGGGAGGGGGGTGTGTGTGTGTGTGTGTGTGTGTGTGTGTGTATGTGTGTGTGTGAGGTTATTGAACCTGTGAGTCAGCAAGGCTACTGTCATTTCAAGCTGAAGTTTGTCTTCAACACTCACACTCAGGATCTGTGTGTCTGTGTGTGTGTGTGTGTGTGTGTGTGTGTGTGTGTGTGTGTATGTGTGTGTGAGGTTATTGAACCTGTGAGTCAGCAAGGCTACTGTCATTTCAAGCTGAAGTTTGTCTTCAACACTCACACTCAGGATCTGTGTGTCTGTGTGTGTGTGTGTGTGTGTGTGTGTGTGTGTGTGTGTGTGTGTGTGTGTGTGTACACTTTAGATTCTCCCGCTTGCGAAGTCTGAACCTGTCGAATAACCAGCTGGGAACGTTTCCCCTGGAGCTGAGCTCCATCTCCACCCTCACCGAACTCAACCTCAGCTGCAACTGCATCAGCAACCTCCACCCCAGTGTGGGCAACATGCACAAGTAAGAAGGGAGGGAGGAAGATGAAAGAATGGGATGGATGGATTGATGGATGGATTGTTGATGGGTGAATGGGTGACTCAGATGAGGGATTCATGTATGTATGGGTGGATTGTTGGAAGAAAGGATAAATGATGGGTGAATCATAACGATTGATGGATGGATGGATGGATTGATGAATGTCTGTATAGATCTGTATATAGTAATCTAGAGATGAATGGATGGATCTTATTATTGGATGCATGAATTAATAGAATATTTAATGGATGTACAAATTTAAAGTTGGATGGATGGATAGAGGGATATATGTAAGTAATATAGGGTGGCTTGGATGGATGGAGAGAGGATATATGTAAGGTACAAAGGGTGGTGGATGGACAGAAATGGATGGATGGATGGATGGAAGAAACAAAGGGTGGCTTGGATGTATGGAGTTGTAGATGTTGGATGGAGAGAGGTGTAGATAATGGATGGAGAGAGGTGTAGATGATGGATGGAGGAAGGTGTAGATGATGGATGGAGAGAGGTATAGATGATGGATGGAGGGAGGTGTAGATGGTGGATGGAGGGAGGTGTAGATGATGGATGGAGAGAGTTGTAGATGATGGATGGAGGGAGGTGTAGATGGTGGTTGGAGGGAGGTGAAGATGATGGATGGAGAGAGGTGCAGATGATGGATAGAGGGAGGTGTAAATGATGGATGGAGGGAGGGAGGTGTAGATGATGGATGGAGGGAGGTGTAGATGATGGATGGAGGGAGGTGTAGATGATGGATGGAGGGAGGTGTAGATGAGGGATGGAGAGAGGTGTAAATGATGGATGGAGGGAGGTGTAAATGATGGATGGAGGGAGGTGTAGATGATGGATGGAGAGTGGTGTAAATGATGGATGGATGGAGGTGTAAATGATGGATGGAGGGAGGTGTAGATGATGGATGGAGAGTGGTGTAAATGATGGATGGATGGAGGTGTAGATGATGGATGGAGAGTGGTGTAAATGATGGATGGATAGACAGGTAGAACAGTATTATAGTAAGTGGATGACTAGACAGACAGAGGGAAATATGTTGAATCAGGAAAGGATCAGCTGATGAACAGATCAGATGGAGGGGTCACAATGGTGGACAGATGGGGACTAGAAGTGATGCTAGTGATGTCACCTGGTCACATGATCTATAGAACTAAACTAGAAAGCCACAAACATGTCTTTAAACACAGCTGTGTGATCACCTGATATACCTTTTTAATAGCACTGCTGCCACCTACAGGTTCAACACACACACACACACACACACACACACACACACACACACACACACACACACACGCAATATTTACTGGTGCTTCATTAAACTTAGAGAATTTATTATCAGTTTTTTTTTTTTTTACTATTATTTCTTGGCGCCAAATCCCTACATCCCGTTAGCTAGCTAGCATAACTAGCATGGCGAGCTGACTAGCTACTCTAAGATCTACCAATAAACTTGCTTGGTAACACACTTTTTTTAAGACTTTGACGTTTCCCGAGTTTCCAGAACCAGACGGCTAACTTGTAATTTTACACAGTCAGCAAGACTAGCTATGTTAATTGCACTGATTGTATTACCGTTACTATGGAAACGCTGACGCTTTAGAACAAGAGTCATTTGATTCGCTGTGGTCAGAGCTGCAGAGTAACGGGAATCTAATCAACAGCTCTCAGTACACGGATTGAGAAGTGTGTGTGTGTGTGTGTGTGTGTGTGTGTGTGTGTGTGTGTGTTTCTCTCAGCCTGCAGACACTGCTGTTGGACGGGAACATGTTGTCGTCCTTGCCGGCGGATTTGGGCTCCCTGCAGCGTCTCTGCTACCTCGGACTCTCCTTTAACGAGTTTAGCGCCGTGCCCGGTGTCCTGGAGCGACTCGGAGGCGTCGAGCGCCTCTGCATGGCCGGGAACCGAGTGGAGCAGCTCGAGCTGCAATCCTTCCGCCTGCTAAGCATCAAATACGTCGACCTGCGGTACACACACACACACACACACACACACACACACACACACACTCCGACACGACTAATAGTTTACAAAGTCCACTCGAAAACACCGTATTGCTCCTTTCATCCGTCTTTCCCCTCCGCCAAGGAAGTACAGTAATAAATCATGGCGCAGTTATAAATATGTATAAACGCTGTCGAGGCGCAGAGCCGTCGAGTGACGGCACTTTGGAACGAAGGATGGAAAATCCTGTGGAAATAAATAATCATTATTATCCTGCCTGGGACTGAGATTTTCCAAGTCGAATAGTAGTTTTTCTTTCTTTTCCTTTTTTTTTTTTTTTTTTTGTAAAGCAAAAGAAAGCACACAAGTGCACTTCAAATGCATTATTATTAATTATTGATTAAAAAAAGGAATTGTAGAAGGGTACAGACAGCGGGATGGATGAGTGAATAGAATGATGAATGGATGGATGGATGGAAGGAACAATGGCTGGCTTGAACGGAGTCAAAATGATTGGTGTTTGGGTGTATGAAATGTTGGAAGAAAGGACAAATGATAGGTGGGTTGTGATGGATGGATGGATGGATGGATGGATCTCCTTTAACGAGTTTAGCGCCGTGCCCGGTGTCCTGGAGCGACTCGGAGGCGTCGAGCGCCTCTGCATGGCCGGGAACCGAGTGGAGCAGCTCGAGCTGCAATCCTTCCGCCTGCTAAGCATCAAATACGTCGACCTGCGGTACAGACACACACACACACACACACACACACACACACACACACTCCGACACGACTAATAGTTTACAAAGTCCACTCGAAAACACCGTATTGCTCCTTTCATCCGTCTTTCCCCTCCGCCAAGGAAGTACAGTAATAAATCACGTTGCGGTTATAAATATGTATAAACGCTGTCGAGGCGCAGAGCCGTCGAGTGACGGCACTTTGGAACGAAGGATGGAAAATCCTGTGGAAATAAATAATCATCATTATCCTGCCTGGGACTGAGATTTTCCAAGTCGAATAGTAGTTTTTCTTTCTTTTCCTTTTTTTTTTTTTTTTTTGTAAAGCAAAAGAAAGCACACAAGTGCACTTCAAATGCATTATTATTATTTATTGATTAAAAAAAGGAATTGTAGAAGGGTACAGACAGCGGGATGGATGAGTGAATAGAATGATGAATGGATGGATGGATGGAAGGAACAATGGCTGGCTTGAACGGAGTCAAAATGATTGGTGTTTGGGTGTATGAAATGTTGGAAGAAAGGACAAATGATAGGTGGGTTGTGATGGATGGATGGATGGATGGATGGAGGGATGTATGTATGGATGAGTCAAAATGATAGGTATATTGATGGATGGAAGAAGGGATAAATAACAAGTGGGTCTTCTTAATAGATGGATCTTATTGATGGATGGATGTGAGGCACAGTGGCTAGCTTGATGGATGTAAAGAGGTGTAAATGCTGAATGATGGATGGATGGATAGACAGGTAGAGTAGAGCAGTATGGTGATGGATGAGTGGACGGACAGACAGAGAGAGGGAATATAAAAAGGAAATCGGAAAGGGGGGCCAATACTTTTTGCACAAACAATGACTTCAACCATGTATATAAAAGAAAGTTATGAAAACTGGCATATTTGATAAGGAAATTAGGGGGCCAATACTTTTGCACAGCATTTTCATCCTTTTTATTGTTACAATTTTCTATACAAACTAATATAAAAACAACCATTTGAAACGTATTTATTAAAAAATTATTTCATTAAACTTTTGTTTTACTGATACAAGTCTCAAATCAAGCACCAAAATCCGCCATGTTGAACACATCCGGCAATTAAAGCCGTCCGTGTGGAAACAATCAAACTGAGCAGCTTTTTATTTATAAAAAATAATAATAAAAAAATGGTGAATTATTTGTAACCTTTCGTCTCTTTTAGACTAAACCGGATCTCCACCGTGGTGCCGGACGAGCCGGACTTCCTGCGTCACGTGACCCAGTTGGACGTACGGGACAATTGTCTGAGCGAGCTGGACGCCTCGCTGTTTCCTCGTCTGGAGGTGCTGCACTGCCAGAGAAACCGCATCACGCGTCTCCGTCTCCGCGGCTGCACGCTCAAAGCCCTGTACGCCTCCAACAACGGTAAACACACCGAAGCTTTCGCACCCGCGCCGCTACAAATCAAATCGGTGTCTGTTAAATAACGCCAGTTCTGATTTTGCCAAACAGAAATCCGGGATCTAGAAGCGAGTCCGATTGTGTCTAATCTCACCTACATGGACGTCTCAAGGTAAGCGAATTGTAACTTTTTTCGGTAATGAATATGATGTTGAATAATATTAGTAATAATAATTAGCCGTCACATGCAGCGATCACAGGGGTCCAAGCACTCCCCCCACCCTTAATTAAGATTTGAAAAAAAGTGCTCTAGATCCTTCAAGGGTACGAGAAGATCAGCTCAGGGAAGAGTCGTTTATGTCCTAACGGTGTGTAAATAATTCCGCATAAGTAATGGTCTGATTTTAATCGTGCGTTCTGATTGGCTGAAGGAACTGTCTGGAGGTGTTACCGGTGTGGCTGAGTGACACCAAGAAGCTGGAAGTGTTGGACGTCAGTCATAACTACATCAGAGAGCTGCCTCAGTGGTGAGAAGCCACACACACACACACACACACACACACACACACACACACACACACAACGAGACTGTTTTCTTTTTTTTTCTCTGGTGTTACAATGATGAATCTCTGCTGTAGGCTTCATTGAGGACACTGTTCCCCTCACACACTTCATCTCCTGACCTCTATTATGTGTGTGTGTGTGTGTGTGTGTGTTTGAGAGAAGACAGCGAGGAGGCCA
>MU551626.1:619486-678435 GCA_024362625.1 Silurus asotus
CCGGATCGACCCGCCCCCTACTTCCTTCTCCACCAATGAGGCAGCAGGTGGGCCGGCCGTCTGGAATCACGGCTACACCGAGGCATCGGGAGTGAAGAACAAGTACGTACACACCACACCACACCACTTTATTTTAACACTCGTACTTCTCACACTCCTCAGAAAGATCAGTTATAGACTCTGGAAACCAGAACATCTGGTTTCACAAAGATGGGTGTTCACCTTGTGTTATATTTAATATTAATATTATGTTTTAAAAATTCAATCGATGCAAATATTAAATCGTAATTAATCGCAACTTAATCCAATGTATCTGTTCAAAATGTACCTTAAATTAATACTTAAGTGTTTAATACTGTATTCAACATGCGCATGAACCAATATTGATGCTTTATGCAAATATATATATTTATTATTAGTAAAACAAAACTCCACACAGAGCATGAAGACAAAATATTCTTGTAAATGTTTAAAAGTAATTTTGGTGTTTTTAAATAAAGCACATCATCAGGACACCAAACGGAATTTCCGTTATGTTTCCACACGGACGGTTTTAATTGCCGGACGTGTTTAACATGGCGGATTTTTGTGCTTGATTTGAGACTCTGCGCATCAGTATAACAAATGTTTTGTGATTTAAAAAAAGTTTCAGTGGAGGTAAAAAAAAAAAAAAAATTATATCCAAGTAAAGAAAGGACTTCGTGAATAAATGTGTGTTGCGTTGAGGGGTTTGGATTTTGCCTCTTATACATTTATTTATTAATAATTGTAATAAAAACGGTCAAACGGTAACGTGTGGAGCAGAACTGCAAGATGTTTATAGACAGTGATAGATAGAAACAAAGAAAGAAACAAAAACTCTGAACCTGCAGGTTCTGGTATGAATGGCCCTGTATCTCTTTCTGGAGTAAAAGGAGGTTGATCTATAATGTATGTGTAGTGAACTGATTGAGTCGTGTGTGTGTGTGTGTGTGTGTGTGTGTGTGTGTTCAGACTGTGTGTGGCGGCTCTGTCAGTGAGCAGCTTCTGTGGCAGTAGAGAAGCTCTCTATGGAGTGTTTGATGGAGATAGGAACGTGGAGGTGCCGTATCTCCTACAGTGCACCATGAATGACATTCTTGCCGAGGAGCTGCACCGAACCAAGAGCGAGGAGGATTACATGACCAACACCTTCCTCGTCATGCAGAGGTGAACACACACACATACACAGATGAGTAGTATCGCTTAGCTTTTTAAAATCATACGCAAAATACTACATATGATGTTAAAACCATTTATGCAGCCATTATCAATACTCTAACAGCCAAGTCTAATTTTAATTTGTAGATTGCACAATATATAAGATAGAAATCATCACTAATCTTCACTTCCTCTCCACACAGGAAGCTGGGTACTGCTGGGCAGAAGTTAGGTGGTTCGGCCGTTCTCTGTCACATCCGGCACGACCCGACGGACCCGGCAGGTTGCTTCACACTCACTGCAGCCAACGTGGGGAAGTGTCAGGCGGTGTTATGTCGCGACGGTAAAGCCCTGCCACTGTCCCTACTACACAACATCGGCCTGGAGGAGGAGTATAACCGCATACGGCAACACAAAGCCATCATTACTGAGGTAAACTACAGCTAACACTTTACCTCTGAAACAGTCACTGAGGTAAACTACAGTAAACACTACCTCTAAAACCGTCACTGAGGTAAACTACAGTAAACACTACCTCTAAAACCATCACTGAGGTAAACTACAGCTAACACTTTACCTCTAAAACCATCACTGAGGTAAACTACAGTAAACACATTACCTCTAAAACCGTCACTGAGGTAAACTACAGCTAACACTTTACCTCTAAAACCATTACTGAGGTAAACTACAGCTAACACTTTACCTCTAAAACCATTAACGAGGTAAACTACAGTAAACACTTCACCTCTAAAACCTTTACTGAGGTAAACTACAGTAAACACTTCACCTCTAAAACCATTACTGAGGTAAACTACAGTAAACACTTCACCTCTAAAACCGTCACTGAGGTAAACTACAGTAAACACGTTACCTCTAAAACAGTCACAGGTAAACTACAGTCAACACTTCACCTCTAAAACCATTACGGAGGTAAACTACAGTCAACACTTCACCTCTAAAACCATCACTGAGGTAAACTGCAGTAAACACTTCACCTCTAAAACCATTACTGAGGTAAACTACAGCTAACACATTACCTCTAAAACCATCACTAAAGTGAACTACAGTAAACACTTCACCTCTAAAACATCACTGAGGTAAACTACAGCTAAGCCTTCACCTCTAAAACTGTCACTGAGGTAAACTACAGTAAACACTTCACCTCTAAAACCATCACTGCTGTAAATTACAGTAAACACATTACCTCTAAAACAGTCACAGGTAAACTACAGCTAAGCCTTTACCTCTAAAACCGTCAATGAGGTAAACTACAGTAAACACTTCACCTCTTAAATCATTACAGGGGTAAACTACAGCTATTAAACCTTTTTTTAATATTTTTTTTATATGTTTTAATTGTCGAATCAGAATGATTTACTATCTTGAGAAATGATACCCAAGCTAGAAGTGACATGATTTATGTCATTTATCCGACATTCTTTCTTTTCTTTACCAGGACAACAAAGTAAATGGTGTGACTGATTCCACAAGGATCATGGGCTACTCCTTTCTGTACCCAGCTGTGCTGCCACGGCCGTATGTTCACACACTTCCACTAACACCACGTGACGAGTTCTTCATCTTGGGCAGTCGTGGACTGTTTGAAGCATTAGACCCTGCCGAGGCAGTGGAGGCTGTACGGAAGGTTCCGGATCCTCTTGCCGCTGCTAAGAAACTGTGCACTCTTGCCCAGGCGTATGGCTGTACCGAGAGCCTGAGTGCTGTGGTGGTGCAGCTAAGCGTGACTGAGGACTGCTGCTGCTGCTGCTGTTGCTCTTCCTCGAATGGCCTCCACACGACTCCACAGCCCCCTCCAAGTCCAGGTCCCAGTGCGGGCCTTTACCCACCCACAGCTGGAATCCCACCATCTTCTTGCAGCGAGATCAGCTCGGAGGTCAGCGCCTCAGAGATGAGCTCGGAAGTCGGGTCCACGGCTTCCTCTGACGAACCCTCGATCTTGCTCCAGGAGGCACACCTTCACCTCCACCAACCTCCGAACTCGAACCCAAACCCGCGCCTGCTCTCCTGCTGCTCTCTTCACCCCACCCAGACTTTGACTGCAATTATGGCCCCCAGTTCCGGCTCTTTTCAGCGTCAGTTATCCAGTGCTACTTTCTCCAGCGCGCTCTCAGATAACGGTCTGGACAGTGAGGACGAAGAGCCAATCGCTGGCGTCTTTTCCAACGGCAGCCGCCTTGAAGTGGAGGCCGACGTGCACTGCTTGCGCCTCCTCGCCCCTCCTCCTCCCCCTCCTCCGTGCACCCCGGAAATTCCAGACGAAGTGGTACCTCCGGAAATGGAAACGGTCACCAGCGAGCCTGAGAAAGACGGGAAGCAAATCGAGAAACCCGGGAACAACGCGACAGCCGAATCATGGAACAAGACCCTGTCCCGCAGGAGAGGCAACGGCTCAGTGGCTCCCCACGAAACGAGCCACAACTTGATTGAAGTGGCAGCCGAGGCACCGTCTAAAAAGTCCGGGGGGTATTTCACTGCCCCGGCGATGCCCGACCCTGACGACCAGCTCATCATTCCGCCTGAACTAGAGGAAGAAGTGAAAGAGATAATGAAGCAGCACCAGCAGGAGCAACAGAAGCCCAGCAGGACCGAGCAACCTGCTGATTACTTCGACACGCCGCTGTGATGGCACAGCACGGTTTCGCAGTCCCGCTCTCAGACTACCCCTGCACTGAACAGTCCAGTGTTTTCCCTGCTGATTGCACTGAGAGTGGGATTATTAGCATATTAGCTGAGCCAGGCGTTAATTGGGAAAACATAACCACTGTTAAGGTATTCCTGAGCACCGGGACTGAAAAACCCTGCTGTTTTTGCCACAGTGTCCGCAAGGATTCATTCCTGGCCTGGAGAAAAAACACCTTTATTTCGCTAATAAGTGAAGAGCATTTAAGATTAGTGAAATTGGCTGTACTTGTCTATAAACTACTTGCACTATAGCGTGACGTTTATCTGCTACGCCTCTGTTTACTCAACGTTGCATCGTCTGGCAGTGAAATCACTGCCTTTATATGTGGTGTTTATAATATTTTAAGTTTGAGACTCATTTGGCGTTAAGGACACGGGTCCAGGAGATAATATGGCAGATGTCTAGTGGCCCCCAGATACACTAGAAGACACAACCAAGAATTGCATAACTTGAGTAAAACACGTCAAGGTGTATTTAGTATCTGGAGGTTTCGCCCAAGGTAACACGGGTCTAATAAGACATCCATGTTGTGTCCCCCAATGAATTTTTTTATTTTTTATTATTATTTAAATGTCATCTTGCTTAAGTTCCTGTGGCCACAAATTTTTCACGTCTCCAATTAATTTAATTGTTTATGCAGAAACTCATGTGCTAGCGTATGTTTTAATTGGCATCCGTGACAAAATGTTACCTCAAGAGGCTGATGATGCTACAAAGCAGATCGGCGTGACCGATATGCGCCAAATCAACAACAAGAAGTTACAGGAAACGAGGCAATGATATCACTGACCTAACAGGAAGTGAACGGATCGTTCCAGATCAACGTCACGCTACACCGTGAAAGTAATCTATGGACCTGCAGACTTGGCAGCTCTCTAGATTTCAATTTAAGAGCCATTTTCGACCAACAGCTTCATCACATCCTCATTAGCACAAATCCACTCCCTTCATTCCAGGACCCTCTCCCTGAAACCGACCGACAGGACACCATAGAATCCCTTTAAGAGACTCCGGTGCAGACACTACCTTGCCCCGCCCATTTCGCGAGCTCCGAATCAGCCGACTACTGACCTATCGACTGTCTAATGTTTTACAGTTTTACATTGAATTTCCTTTTGTTTTTTTACTTTGAAAAGTTGACAGTATCTATAGAGTTCAACACTAGCCTTGCGAAGTTCTAACGCCTCACCGCTCAACGATCCTTTTTTTCTTTTTTTGGTGAAAAGACTTACCATATCTTTTTATACAAGGAAACACTGCAAAAGACTGACGAGAAACGAGGAAACAAATAAACCAAGAGGCAAAGCGCTGAAGCGTTTTGTTGGAGGTGGTGATGTGTAGTGCACACCGGTTAATACCACGCTTATCTGTTTGTAGATAGGGCACTTACGTAAGACTGTATTTCTTCACTAAATCGAGGCCTCGGTGCCTGTAAAACTAGAAATTTAGTAGAAATTGAAAAAAGACTAACTCCTAGGAGTTGCTTACTCTTTTATGGTGACCTAGTCACTTTTTTTTTACTAATCTTCTCTGAGAGAAATGGTGATTGTTTTTTTTTTTTCTTTTGTTTTTTTTTCTTTTTTTGTTCTCCTTCAATGACTGTAAATAAGAAATATTGTATACGGATGCTTTTTAAAGGAACTGCGTGTGTCTGTGATAAGCTTATTCCTTCCTCACACAAAGGTATTAAAAAAATAAAAACGGCGCAACAAACGACTTTAAAACTAAAACTAAAACTAAAACAAGGACCGAACACGATTACTGCTCGCTCTTGTTCTCACTGTCCGGATAACCACCAAAATAAACAGCTCATTCTTCCGTTGTCACCAGCATGACCAGTAAAGAGGATCTGTAATCAAACCACACGAAATGTTCTCTTTTTTTTTCTTTTTTGTTTTTTCTTTTTTTTTTTGTTATAATAAATTCTAAATTTATCATAATGCTGCATCTTGGTCTGTTCTGTTGTATAAACTAATCTAAGGAAAAAAACTAAAATTCAATAATTAATGGATATGTAATTATACACACACACTTTTGGGGGGTGGAGTATTGGGACGCTTGACTTTTCCAGTCATATGTGGTTCCAAACTTTCACCACAAATTTGGAGGTATACAGTTGTTATAAAAAGTCTTTGGACTTTGAACTAAGAGACCCAGACCTGTTCCTGCCCCTCTTCCTGAGCTCCAACTCTATTAAACATTATGAAATATGAACACTGACTGCACTGCAGGCCTCCTCACCTTCTCACCTACATCAGTACATCACTTTACTATCAGCCTTATAGCTGAATGAGATCTCACACTCTTCTCCCAGAAGAGTGGAGACTCAATCTTATGGTCAGTTGTCCACATACTTTTATGTACATAGTGTCAACTATAAGATCAACCTGTAGATCATTATTTTGATTTCAGTTGCTGTCAAAATATTTGTTTTATATAATAATAATAATACAATAATAGATTCTTGTATTCATTTTTATTTAATGTTCTTAGTTTTTTCATGTTCGTGTGTGCAATTTTTTTTGTTTTTACTTACAGCATTTCTAAACACAATTTTTTTTAAATATATTTGTATATCGAAAGAATCATTAAAAAAAATCATGAAATGTCACAAACATTGAAACAATTTTGCTAAATTTATTGCTTGAAATTATGGGGTTATAGTTATAGCACAGATCAACCACAAGAGGGAAGCACTGCTTATATATTGGTTGTGAGTGAAGGGTAGTGTTGCCACTTGGGGTAACGGTGGGGTTCCCGGTTTGATCCTGAGTTTGGGTACAGTTTTACAAGTTCTTCATGTCCATGTGGATCTTCTTTGATGTGTCCAGTATCTTTCCAGCGTTCAGCAACAGTTTTGTAAGTGAATTGGGATCCCAAAATGTCCATTGGGTTTGTATTATTGAAGTGTACATGGGTGTGCTGTAGTTTTGCGCTGTTACTTCCCATAGCTGTTCTGCATGATAATGCCACCATCCACCTCCTTCATTTTCTTCTTATACTTTTTTTTCAGACACACCACGCTTACTATGGTAACCACCAACATGACGGCAAAGACCACGACCGAGGACACGGCTGCCGTCACCACGCCGTCTTGGTTTGAGCTCTTGAACTGGCACCTGTCTCCGTAGTACCACCAGTCGTTACCTACGGCACACCTGTAACATAGTTTAGCGTCCATCATGACATGATCAGTAAACAGGACAAGCTTTCCAGAGAAACGATAGCAACGATTTCAGGCGTGGCAGTAATTTCTGATGAACCGTACCTGCAAGCTGCTTTTCCACCGTCCTCAATCACACACACTCCGTCGTTTCCACATTTTACAGAGTCGCATAGATCATTTGTAGAGGTTGTAGGGGTCATAGAGGTTGTGGGGATAGGCTGAGTAGGAACCAGGGGAGATATATCTGCAGGAGAAACATCGGAAAGACTTCTTTACTCAGTGATTCAAAGATCTACAATGAGGATTAGAAAGACCATACCTTCATGAAAGGAAAAAGGGAAAGTAAGTTGAAGGTATTGAGCCCTGAGCAGAGTTCTACAGCAAAACTCGGTTCCTCTTGGCTTACATTTGGTTATATATGAAGTTGGAGGTGCTGCATGATGGATTCGCATTTACTCGTTTGGATGAGACTTGTGTCCAAAGCAAATTCGAGACAGGATATTGGTGAGGAGGAGTGGCAGCTTGGCAGTAATCGAAAACTTCTAAACCACCACTTACCTAAAAACATTTATTTAAATACATTTTACCTAATTATCTTCAGCTGCTTTATCCTGGTGAACATATTGAAACAACTAAGGGTGTCAGAAAATACCATGGACAGGGGCAAACTATAACTGGGAAGAAATGTGATTGTTGGAAATGGGTTTGAAAAACAATTGTGTACCAACTTCTACTTTCATGGGCTGAACTGAAGGACTGAGCCCCCTGCTCTCTATCCACATGACACATCCGCAGTTCTTTTACAACAAGACAAGACCAGAGTCTTCCGAAAGTGAGTTCACACCTGTGCCTGTGTGTATTTGCCACCTTGATGCACCCTGACGTTCTTACCTTCCATGCTGAGGAGAAAAATGGCATCACCGCCCTTAATAAAATCTCTGCTGCGTGCTCTGGCCTGAGTCAGATATACAGATGTTCCAAATCCTGGTCCTCTGAAGTATTTAGACCCATCGCCATCAGTTATTTCTATTCCAGTTTTTCGTGGGTCGTCCCAGAATAATATTGTAGTTGCATTGTCTACAAAAAAAAAAGGGGACGAAACAGAATTGTAAATTCACTTTGAAGCCTACAGATGTCATGATGAATGAATGCAGAAGTGTGCACTACCTTCTAGTTTCTCATTGGGGTTAGTTGTGACACTTCTCTGGTTGGACATGCGTTTTCGGATGTCCGGGTTCTGATCCATGAGCATCATGGTCATCTGCATCCACGGGCAGGGCCAAGTGAGATTAGCATCAATCACATCATCACCAGACGTCAGATGGGCATAGGTTCCCAACTCCCCAGGAGAAGTCATAGTTCCATTGGGGTACAAGCTCATCTGGAAGGTGTAGCCATACTTCGAGCGAAAGCGTGGACTGAATATAGCAGTGTCGGGAGGCGTGTTCTCCATGACACTTTTGAAGTCCTTGACCCGCCACACGTGTTCTGGACAGGTGGTCTCCGAAAGATTGATGTCGTCCAACGAGAGTCCACCCATTGAGTTCCCAGCACCCTTGGTGCCTTTGAATACCACACGGAACTTTGTAGAGACGTCTAGGCTAACGTGGTGGAGATGCCATAACTTCTCAGGCAGTACTTTGGAGCAGAGCATAAAATACATGTTAGCATGTTTTGATATTATGGCAAAGGGGCGAAGCATTTTGTGACTTGCATATCTTTACTCACCGTCGATTGTCTTGATCATGCGTAGTGTTCCAATAGCATCGGCTTCGGTATATTCTCTTACCCAGATCTCCAGCGTGTCATTGGTGTTTCCTGTGTGGTAGTAGAAGAACTGGAGGCACTGGTAGTTGCGGTTTGGGTAGAGCAGCCTGCTTTCTAACAGAGCCGTGTCCCCTTCGTTGCCATTGATGGTGCTGAAGTGCATGAAATAGCCTGTGCCTATGGAATGGGAAACCATAAAAAAGTGCACTGAACAACTATTGATGATCTTGAGCTCAGGGTTGTGCTCCTCCCAAGCGCCACCCTTCTGCTCAAGTGTACAGATTAGATTCACCTCAGTGAAAAGTTCTCACCAGTACAGCGTCCCATGTTGGAATAGTCCATGTCGGGTCCCCCAGTTGCCTTGCCGACACGTACCCAGTCTGACTGCTTACCCTGACCTTGGATCATCCCACAAATATTCTCCAGCTCAAAGTCACAGGTGTCCAGGTAAGTTTTGGTTCTTGCTATAAAAAGATGGAAGACGATGATCAAAAGACTGATTACTGTAGTTCGGCTAAACATCTGTTTACGCCTTTTCGGATAACCTGCTAAGCAGTAGACCCTGAGAAATCACAGAGAAATTGTCAACACCTTTGTACCTTTGGTGTGTATGTTTTTCTATAGTTTGAATAAAGTTTGAATATTTTTTTTGTAGGTGGCGACGCCAAAGCTGAAAGTTCTCCGATGAATTCTAGGCAAATAGTAGTCCATTGCGTTACTTTCTTATTAGCCCCAATAAATATCTTGATTAATCCATGACTCACAGGAATTAAAGAATAGGTTTAGTCAAATTTGAAGGTTTAAACTATAAGATCAAAGGATTTCATATCTCAGCATCACCAAAGTGCCATTGTTGGGCCCTTGAGCAGGGCCCTTAACAATCAATTGCTCGCATCGAATGCCATGAATAGATGTAGCCAGTGATCTTAAGTGTCGCTGATTTCAACAATGATTTCGCTATTCGACCAGTGCCAAAGTGATGATTTGACAGATTATTCAGGGTCAAAGTCTCTTTGTCAAAATCATTTTTTATACAGTGTAATGTTATCAAGATAAGCTCCTAACAGCCACTATAAACAAACTCTCCAACCGATTTCCCGATAACGGATATCGCACAATGGACTTGAGTCTTTTCTTTCAGGGAAATGCCGCATTCATTTAGTCACAACTACAAGATAAAGTCACTCTGTAAAATTCCAGGTGTACAAAGGTTGTCCAGATAAGACCGATCTCCTTCAACGCTGAACCCACAACGACGGCTGTAAACAAAGTATCGGCTTATCGCTCGCTGGTACATTATGTTGTACGTCTTTTGACTCACGTGGAAATGTTTAAGTCGTACACGCTTTGGACAAAAGTTTGTGGACAACTGAGCATAAGTGTGTGCTTTTTTTGAGGATCATATTCCACAGTGAATCCCCATTTGCTCCTATAATAAGCTTCAATCATATGGGAAGATGTTCCACCAGATTTTGTGGAAATTTGTGCTCATTCATGGACAAAAAAAACTTGCAACCTCACTGTTTTTGACTTGGTTTATACCAGTGATCCTACAATTTTCGGATTTCAGACCAAACTCAGCCTTACTGCAGTTGTAAAGCCTGCTGAGCTTGAGCAGGTCACTGTCGCTGAACTCCATGCGCTGGCCGATGACGTCGCTGAAGGAGGGAATGTTGGTGACGATGGTGGGCTCGGTGCCGTTGCGGAAGGAGTTTTTGCTGTAGTGCATCATCGAGCCGTAGTCATAAGGAACGTTCAGGGAGCTGGATGTGGCGTCAGTGTACTTCTTAAAGTTGTGCTCTTTTCCTGAAGAACAAATATATCAGTAATGTGATGAGTGGAGAAAAGGATTTTTCCTCTCTGTCTGTCTGTCTGTCTGTCTGTCTGTCTGTCTGTCTGTTAATTTGTCTAGCTTGCTTTCTTTTTGCCTGCCTGTTTGTCTGTATATCAATCCATTCATCCATCAATCCAATTCTTCCTTTCTTTCTTTCTTTCTTTCTTTCTTTCTTTCTTTCTTTCTTTCTTTCTTTCTTTCCTTCCTCCTTTCTTTCTTTTTTTCTTTCTTTCTTCCTTTCTTTCTTTCTTTCTTTCTTTCTTTCTTTCTTTCTTTCTTTCTTTATCCTCTCTTTCTTTACTCTTTTCTTTTTCTTTCTTTCTTTCTTTCTTTCTTTCTTTCTTTCTTTTTTCTTTTTTCTTTCTTTCTTTTTTCATCCTCTCTTTCTTTACTCTTTTCCTTTCTTTCTTTCTTTCTTTCTTTCTTTCTTTCTTTCTTTCTTTCTTTCTTTCTTACTTTCTTTTTTTCTTTCTTGCTTTCTTTCTTTTTATCCTCTCTTTCTATATTCTTTTATTTTTTATTCTTATTTAATTAATTAATTAATTTATTTTCTTCTTTCTTTCTATTTTTTCTTTCTTTCTCTCTCTCTCTCTCTCTCTCTCTCTCTCTCTTTCTTTTTTCATCCTCTCTTTCTTTACTCTTTTCTTTTCCTTTCTTTCTTTTTTCTTTTCTTTTTTCTTTTTTTTCTTTCTTTCTTTCTTTCTTTCTTTCTTTCTTTCTTTCTTTCTTTCGTTCTTAATTAATTCATTTATTTATTTTCTTCTTTCTTTCCATTGTCTCTTTCTTTCTTTCTTTCTTTCTTTCTTTCTTTCTTTCTTTCTTTCTTTCTTTCTTTCTTGTATTGCTGAAATCTCTAATCTGATTGGGTTTGGATTTCTATTCTATAACAGTTAGTAGTAAACTCATGGACACTTCACATAAATAGTTTATTGTCTTCTTTACTTATAATAAGATGATGTTTCATTTTTTTACCAATTTAGAACTAAGATGTGTATAAAACTTGAATACAACACAGAATTTGTAGAGGCCAAAGGTTACAACATGAATGAATTTGTTGTTTAATTGGTTGAAGATTTTTTAAAACCCTGTTGTATTTTTCAGGAACACAGCAGGTCACGGGCGAGGAGGAGTTTTAACCTCGTCCTTTATCCTTTGTGTACATTCATCATTAGTCGATTATTCCACTCAGAGAGAAGAAGAAGAGAGAAAGTACAGCGTAATAAATCAGGTGTGTGTGTGTGTGTGTGTGTGTGTGTGTGTGTGTGTGTGTACCTTGTTCAATGCGATCCCACATGATGGTGACGTAGTCGTCCCGGTCGGCACGTGACTGCTCGTGCCAGAACCCCAGGGCGTGAAGGAACTCGTGCTCGATGGTGGCGATTCGGTCACATCCTGCCCCGATGGATAAAACCTGCTTTCCCTCACGCTGGTTCCCCACTGAGGAGAAACACCTGAGAAATAATAAACAACAGAACAGGGCTGTTCATGCAAACCATTTTATCTTCATCACACCATTTATTACCATTTATTACAGTTCAATCACCAGTGAGAGCAACGTGCAGACTTCTTCTACACAACTGAGTAGAAACATGATCAACTCTGACTCCTTCCATCCTTCTGTATTTCTCTTTACCCATCCATCTGTCCATCTACCCTTCCATCCTTCTGTATTTCTCTTTTCCCATCCATCCATCGATCCATCGATCCATCCATCCTTCGGTATTTCTCTTTTCCCATCCATCTGTCCATCTACCCTTCCATCCTTCTGTATTTCTTTTCATTTATACATTCATCCTTACACACACTTATCTTTTTCTTTCTTTCTTTCTTTCTTTCTTTCTTTCTTTCTTTCTTTCTTTCCTTCTTTTCTAAGTTTTTCCCATTTATACATCTATCCATCCATTATCTTTTTTTTCCTTTCATTCCATCCACCAATCCATGAACCACAAAACGTAAACTCCTCGGCTTTAAAAGTGCGAGCTTCATCTCATCCCTGACTGTTGAAAATGCTGACACTGCAGAACTCCTTCCATAACTACATAAACTTCTCCTTCTTCTTTCTATCCACAAATACACGCTTTTGTGTGTGTTTTCTACTTAATCATCCTTCGGGTTAGGGGACATGGTGCCGTGAGCCGTTGCTATAGAAACGAAATGATGTTAATGTTAATCTAAACCTGGATAAATCTACACTCCTCTCAGATGTTACTGCAGAAGGTTGTGAGATACATAAAAGAGTGTGCCGTTTTTTTTCCATAACCTGGAACAACATGGAAGTGCGAGGTGTAACTCTCACCCACTGCCTTTAAACACGGAGATGTAGTTCTTTTCTCCGCTCCAGGGTTTGAAGTCTATGCAGGTCTTCAGGCGATACTGTTCAAACGCCTTCATTATTACACCTTTAGCGTTGATATCTGTAACACATAACAGTGCTGTCATACATCACCCTCACCCTCACCATCACCTCACTCCCCAGAACTGATTACTGCACAACAGTCACGATGACGAGGTGAATAAACACCTGAGGTAAGAGAAGAGTAGTGCAATACGTTTATTTTATGGCATGTTTGTGCCACGTCTCTACCAATAATAAAGCACTTTGGAAGCACTCCTGGTGCTGTTTTGAGGTATATTTCTCATTTAAATGTTTTTCTCCAGTTCGTCAAACTCATCTCAAACCTGCGAAAATCTCGGTATTCACCATATGTTTATATTCACATAATATTATTATATACCTGGATTTAACCAAGCAAATAAATAAGAGCCTCCAGTTGGATAATTACTGCATGGATGATTATTCTATATCTGGCAACAAGTTCTTTAACTCGAACAGATCCAGTGAGTAGCTTCTCATTTCTTAATCAACCATGTGGAAAAGATGTTCATCTGCTCAGAAGGGTCAAATTATTGGCATCATCAAGCAAAGAAAACATCTAAGGAGATCGCTGAAAAACCGGAAGGATCGAAGGAGCCTGTGGGGGCAGTGCTATGATCTGGGGTCGCTGCAGTTGGTCAGGTCTCGGGTTCAGCAATGTTATGAGCCCAAAAAATGAGGTCACCTGACTACCTGAATGTACTGAATAACCAGGATTATTTTATCAATGGATTTTTTTCCTAAAGACCAGGATTCATCGGGTTCAAATTGTGAAAGAGCCGCCACAGAATCCAGATCTTAACCCTATTGAGAATCTTTGGGATAAGCTGGAGAAGACATTGCGCAGTGGTCCGACTCTCCAACTCGAACTTCCAGCCAATCAGAATCCAGCACTCAGACTTTACTCAGCCCATGGTATAACTATATAAAACCATTACCTACTCAAGCGGAAATGTAAATACTTACTATATAGAAAATACACGATGCCTGTGGGGCGACTTACCCAGATCATCCTCGAAATAGTACGGGACAGTGGTGGGCCATAAGTATTCATCCCCAATTAAGGAGTTCCTCCCTTGTTTCTAAAATTCACACACACAAAAAAGAGTTGTTTGACTTCGCTTTCTTTTACTGTCAGAAAGATTATTCTCCCATAACAGCGTTCTTGATTGGTTTTTAGAGCAAATTTAATGAGCTGTTCCTGTGGAACTATAGATAAAAGACATATATATAAAGACATGCTGAGAAATGAACCTACAACAGACCTCGTTATATAAAATATCTCCCTCGAAGAGGTCGAGTCCAGCCGCTGCACGTACACACACACACACACACACACACACACACACACACACACACACACACACACACACACACAAACAGTCAGGTGATGTGCCTTAACTACTGACTTTATGAACAATGGATGAGTTATCTTTGAATCAATTCTTCTCTCTTACCTTGATTCACCTCAAAGAGATCCTCTTTTCCACCATCTACATCATACTCTGTGAAATCCAATCAGACATTAATCACACACACACATACATAAAACAGCATATACATAATACCTCACAGAAGTAAGTACACCTCTCACATATTAGAGTAGTCAATGTGCAGTTTGTGTAGCAGTACAGATTTATTATCCTCTAAAACTCAACGTACAGACATTATTGTCTAAATAACTGGCAACAAAAGTGAGTCCACCCTCAGTGAACGTGTCAAAACCGTGTCCAAAGTGTCAATATTTAGTGTGAGCACCATCGTCTACACATGATGCTTCTCTACATTCTGCTTAGAGATGTCCCACAGGTGCTCAATAGGGTTCAGGTCTTGAGACATACTTGGCCACTTCATCACCTTCATCATCTTCAGCCATTCATCTTGGTGTTGTGTTTGGGGTCATGATTATAATAAAAAAACTGTTGTTCGGCTCAGTTTCTAAACTGAGGGCATCATGCTCTGCTTTAGAATGTCACAGTAAATGTTGGAATCCATGTTTCTCTCAAAGAACTGCAGCTCCCCAGAACCAGTAGCATTCATGCAGCCCCAGACCGTGATGCTACCACCACCATGCTTTACTGTAGGTAAGACACAATTTTCTTTGTTCTCCCAACCAGGGTGTCAAAACACATGCTGGACATCATCTGAGACCAAAGAGTTAACTTTAGTCTCTTCAGACCACAGGACATGGTTCCTGTAATTCATGCTTTTGGACAGGTCTTCACGTCTTTAGCAGACTGAGAGATTTCTTGTGAGAGGTGGAGGACAGTAAAGAGGAGAACAGTAAAGAAGAGGACAGTAAATCTGTACTGCTATAAAAGCTGCATTCTCTAGTTTCATTTCTACAGTGTTCTCCCTTGAGAAGATGGTTGGTTTCATCGGGAAAGAAATTACAGCACTTTACTTTTCCCACATTTTCTGATCTTACAGCTTCGTTCCAAAAGGGAATTCATTCATTGAATTTATTGCATCTCCATAGAAACTGCATGCAACAAAAAAAATGTTGGTGGTTGGGGATCTCTGTTGTAGATAACTGTGAATAGATCATATATACAAACACTGTATATATATTATAATAAACTTTTAGAAAATCAGCTTTACCTGTTACTTTGTTTGTCGGCTAAGAAAGAGAAAAAAACACGAGTTACAAGAGTTAAATTCAGTGCATACAATAACAATAAGGTAAAAAATAATTCAATAAATAATAATAACAATGTAATCAATAAATAATACAAAGGAACACTTTTAAAACTGATAACAACTAATAGGGGAAAAAAAAGTTTATACATTAAAAATAGTTTGAGACAATAAAATAAATAAACAAACACATCAATAAATAAACAAAACACTCAAGAATATAAAAGCGTGATGTCACGTGGGAGCAAAAGTTTCAGCTTTTTTTCGGATTAAAATAATACATGAATAATTGGGAAAATAAAATAAAAAATAGACAAATAAATAAAAAGGAAAATAAAGAGTTCAGAGAATAAATAAAAAAATAAATAAATAAATAAATGGTGTTTCTTTACTTTAATCCCATTTAATTTATTTTTCAAAATATATGTATTTTGAATTATTTACTTTAAAAAAAAAAAAAACTTTATTTACTTTAAAATTAGATACCTAATATTAATGTATAAAATGGGCAGAAATGAATAAATAAACAGACGTGGACATTTTTCTAAATAATAATATAATAGTATAATATAATGTAAATAATATTATAATAATTATAATAAATGTAATAATATAATTAAAAAAAAAGAATTATTAAAAGAAATTATGTAATTAAAGTGAGTCAATCAGGTAAATATTATTATGATTATTATGATTATTATGATTATTATGATTATTATTATTATTGTTAAATGCATTGCTTTTATTTATTTTTTTAGATGTGAGAAACGTACCAGAGGTGTGACCCCCAAGCTCAGGAGAGTTACAATCAAAATCCGAAATGAGCATGCGGCAGACGAGGGTCCCATGCTGAAGGAGCTGAAACGTGAGATGAACACAAGCACTGAATCTCTGAATCTACATATACAGTGTGGGATTGTGAGCAAATGAGTAACCAAACAGTTTATAAATGAGTTACGAGTAATTGTTGAGTAACTAAACAGTTTATACTCTCCATAAAACAATTTCACTGCGGTGGCGTGAAGATTAGCATGAGGCAGCCGCTGAATAAACATTTGTTTAAATCATATATAAAATCAAATAAATACATTTGTGCTACTGAAATTCATAGATGCCGTACAGAAGAAATTCACATTTTACGCATTTTCAATTATAATCCAAACTGAAATCATCTCGATAAAATAATTTTTATATCATAAAAATATATTATATTATATTATATATATATTTACATTCACAGCATTTGGCAGACGACCTCATCCAAAGTTATATCAGTTATACAACTGAGCAATTGAGATTCAAGGGCCGTGCTCAGGGGCCCATCGGTGGCAGCTTGGGGTTCTGGAATTTAAACTCAACCGTCTGACATGTTTGTGTGGGTCGATGTACAGCTGTTTGGATGCACAACCTAAATGCAATTTTCAATTAATCGTTTTAATCGACTCCACTTCCTTTTTTTACTGCCCCCTACTGGCTATATACACCAGGAACTTTAATAATATATAACGCTCATCATCAGCATGTATTCTATAGGTGTGAATATTACAGTAGTTTATTATTGTACCTCTAGATGTGTACCTCTTTCCCACACGCCTTGCAGTCGCCCTTCGTCTTCCTCATCGTCTGCAGGCAGTCAGTGGTTTTGTGTGTTCTCTTGGACGTGGGACCCCCACACAGCATAGCACAGAGGGCCAATACTTTTCACCGCCACCTGAAAGCAGCTCTTACAGAACCTGGTGAAGACAAGCACTGGATGTAAACTGTGTAAATACAGTTTCAAAAGTTCTACACCAGGGCTCCTGGTTTGAGGTTCCACTCACACCTGCAGATAGGCGTTATCAAGATCTCCAGACAGAAGGGGCAGTTGTAGACCTCCTCCAGGTGGTCCATCATCCTGAAATGATCGAATAATATGAACAAAACCACACCTGACATTCCACATTTAGTCCCTATTTGCTGATGGAATGAGCTCCACTCTTTTGGGAAGATGTTTCACTGGATTTTGTGGAGATTTGTGAGATCTCTGAGCTTCTGGTGAGGTGAGGAGGTCTGGGATTCATTTACTGTTCACATTCAAATAAGGTTGGAGCTCTAGAGCAGAAGATCTCCCACATTTTTTGACCCATGTGAAGTGTATCTTCATGAACCAGGGTGTGTGCAGGGGGAGGGGGGGGGGCGGACATTGCTCGTGACAGTTTGGGGTCTCCTAGTTCATGTTCATCAAATGTGGCTGGAAAATTCAGGTGTCCCAATACTTCTGACTGTCACTGATTGACGTTTTCTACACCACATCATAATGTCATGGGGTCTGAATCCTAGTTGCATTTGATGGCGAATATAAGTATGAACTTGGGAGAACATCTCATTCATACCGATCCATGAGACGAGTGGAATAAATCGAGGTCACACTTTAAAACCCCGTGTGTGTGCGATTATGTGTGAAGATTAATGCTGTTTTCTGTACTCGGGCACGCGCTCCGGAGTTGTTACGTCACAGTAATTGGAGCGCGCGCTTCACAGTAGACCCCGAGGAACCCAGGAGGAACCCAGGCGCAGGAGAGACGAGCGTCGTTTCTCTCCGAGCGCTCGCGGAGAGAACCACGGTCTCCTGCGAAGAGCTTCATGATGTTCAGCATGTTCTCCTCACCGCGACTTTGGTGGAAGGTAAGAAACTGTCAAATCCACGTGTCTCAGAATCACGTCTTTCTTGGCGTATTCACACGCGTTCTTGTCGCTGATATGCAAATCCAGGAGGACAAAACTCACACACTTACTGTAGGTCACATCACAAATATCTTTCCATGGACATCATACTGAATGTTCACTAGGTAGGAGATATCTCAAAGGTGTTCTAGACAGGACCGGCTTAGCCCACCCAGATGTGCGTCTTGCCCACCCAGATGTGCGTCTTGCCCACCCAATCAACAGAAAAAAACAACACAAAATGCCAGCATGATTTCTAACTTCTGATTAGATGGCAGTCAATCAACAATAATCATTTTGTATCAATCCTACCCAAAGCCCCGCCCCCACCCAATGACACACTACGGCTCACAGCCACGCCCACACCCAAAGCCACGCCCCAGCAGCACAGAATATTTTTTCACCCCTATCTCGGAACTCACTTTCTAGTGATGGGAAGATCGAATCATATTAAAGACTCGGTTCTTTGAATCTCGCTCATCAAAATGAACGAATTTTTTTTTTTTTTTTTTGAGTCGTTTAGTCTATTTAATTATTTTTCCCAGAAATTAGATGTTAATCATCCGATTCCCCACGTCTACATACAACAACTTTGTCTATAGATCCAATAATAAAAATATGACAATGCGGCTAAGGATGAATAATGTTACACAGAATGAGTAGCTTCACCACTCATATCTTCTGGTCCGTGTCATTGGCTCTTTTTCAGGTGACTTCCATAGTCCATGTCATGATTTGGACCAAAAAGATCTATTGCATTGTGGGAGTCACATGATAAAAGGACCAACGAGTCGGACCAGAGGACTCATGAAATGAACTACTGAATTTGAACAACTCAAAAATTAACGACTCGAATGAAACCTTCATAAAGGTAGCCATGCTACTGAGTGCACTCAATTGAGTGTTGACTCAAATGCGATCAAAATGTTATTTTTTGGCCAAATAAAACAAATCTGTAACATTTGTAGGAAAATGACTTGACTGTACCATTTTGACAGAGGTGTTACCCGTAAATCATACTTACTCCATTTACAAGTTCATTTCTGATATGATTTGAGTAAAAGTCTTCGAGTATCTGATTTGAACAGTACTTGAGTATTTGACTCATATTGAACGTAGCAACGGAAGCACAATGTTAGCCAAAAATGCATCTATTATTGAAATGAAATAAAATAAATGCTATGGAGAAGAAATGAACATCTACTGAATCATAAATGTAGTTGAGTAGAGAGAAAAAGTTGCTTTTAGCTTTGATACTCAACTAGAAAGTAGGCAAAAAATAATGACTTACGTATGGGGATTACGTTTACTCAAATACTTTACACCACTTCACAATAGCAATAGTGGTTTATAAGCACCATTTATGTGTGTCTGTGTGTTTGCTTTTGTTATCTGTAGAAGAACAAATTTGAATATATTCCTCCTTCAAAACCTCTGCCCTCTACTGGAAGGTAAGCTGCATTACAACCATCTGCATCTCCATAATGACAGTGTGACCAATATTGTGAATATTGCAATTGTAATGACAAATAGCATTTTTTTGTTGTTTTTTTTTTAATCAGTGACCCAAACACACCAAAGGAGCCACCTGAAACTTTGGAGAAGTTCACAGGGAAAGGGAAGGATGAAGCAAAGAAGGTTTTCAAATGGGATTTCAGGAGGGTAAGAACATGTTTTTTGTCCACACCCATTCACACATCACACTTGCAGTTTACATCCGAAATGTTCATCGGTCTTGTTGTACCTTCTCATGTCCGTGTGTTTCTCCATGTGTAGAAGAACCTGGTGTATTCTCCTGCAGACAGCAACAAGAACAAGGAGAACTCAGTGGTAGCAAGCCTGGGTGTGGCACAAGAAAAGCTCTATGAGGAAACGAATGAGTTCAGCAAAAGTGTGGAGGATGGAAACGCATGCAGGTGAGAGATCGATGAGTAACAGCTGAGAACAGAGACCTGGAGAAATTCATAGACACAAGAGTTCATTATTAACTCTATGCTACTATGTTTTAGATCGAAGACGATGGTGTCTGATAGAAAGATAAACAGCACAACGCTAACTGTCTACCCCATCACTAAAGGTCACCTGCTCACTGCTGGGTATGATACACTGATGTGTGTTTTATATCTCATTTTCTTTTGAAAATAGTATCCACATTTGGTATATTGAAAGCATACATTATATATATAGCAGCAAGTGAACATTTAGTCCTCAAAGTTGACGTGTTGGAAGCAGGAAAAATGGGCAAGCGTAAGGATTTAAACGAGTTAAACAAGGGCCAAATTGTGTCTAGACGACTGGGTCGGAGAATCTTCAAAACTGCAACTCTTGTAGGATGTTCCTGGTCTGCAGTGTCAGTATCTATCAAAAGTGCTCCAAGGAAGGAGCGGCGACTGGGTCGTGGGCGGCCGGGGCTCACTAATGCACGTGGGGAGCGAAGGCTGGTCCGTGTGGTCCGATCCAACAGACCAACTCCTGTAGCTCAAAAGTTCATGATGTTAATGATCAATAGGTCAGAATTGCTTTGGCAGCAGAAGGGGGACCAACACAATATTAGGCAGGTGCTCATAATGTTATGCCTGGTCGGTGTGTGAGGTCACTGTAGGCAAAGAATAATGTCTGGGTCAAACAGGAACACCCTGAAAAACTGAGGACACTTTTTCAGACTTGTGACTCCAATGACTACAATCGGAAACATTGATTTATGTCACTTGTACTGTCACATATAGTATTCTGTCTCCTACATGAAAGTTATTCACAATTTTATTTCCTAATGTGCTTTATTAAAAATTTGTCTCTAACCAGTGGATTTGTTTTAAGGTTACCAAATTTAGGAAAAACCTGCTACTGTAACGCAAGTCTGCAGTTCCTGTTTACAGCCGACGCTTTCTGCAGGGAGCTCTCCAACATCATAGACAATTATAATGACAGACTGGAGGTCCAGTTCATCAGGTATTTAAACTATGCATCATTTATTTGAATGTTTATCAATGATAATAAAACACTCTATACTACTTATTTATTCCCTGGTGGTCTAGTGGTTAGGATGCCGCGCTCTCACCGCTGTGGCCCGGGTTCGATCCCCGGTCAGGGAACCAACCCCAGCCATTAGGGTTGCACAAGCCTTAGTGCCGGTCCCAAGCCCGGATAAATGGGGAGGGTTGCGTTAGGAAGGGCATCCAGCGTAAAAACATGTGTTAAATCTAACATGCGGGTGGTCCGCTGTGGCGACCCCTAATGAGAGAAGCTGAAAGAAAGTTTTTATACTACTTATTTATCAATACTGTCACCTGTTGGCATGTCACGTTTTGTAACATGCCAACAGATGGCAGCACAAGGTTGCATGCACAGTCACAGGGAGCGCCGGGTGGCGAATGAAATCATCCTGTGTACCTCAGGAGCTGTGCAGCTGGTGCTATTCTGACCATGTATTGTACTACGTCTGCGTACAGCAAGTTGGAACAAATATCAACAAAGAAATTCTGTGTAAAACTGGGCAGCTGTGCCACAGAAACGTCTAACAGGTGATTTGGCAAACACGCTACAAGAGCGGAAGAACATCACTGGAAGACGACGAGAAATCAGGAAGACAGTCAACAAGTTTAACCCCCGAAAATGTTGAAATCATTCGGCAATTGTGCATGATGATTGTCGGAGAACAATCCACAACATTGCCTGCGACTGTCGATGTGTCATATGGAACAGCCCATGCAATCCTCGTGTGTGATTTGAACATGCACCGTGTTGCTGCCAAGTTCATCCCCAGGCTGCTGACCCAGGAGCAGAAGGAGCACCATGTGCTGTGTACAACCCATCCTTCATGGTGACCCTCATGCACCCTGAGACAAAGCAACAGTCTTCACAGTGGAAGGGCCCATCATCCCCACAACCGACAAAATCAAGGCAGGTCCGCAGCTTGACCAAGTGCCTGCTCCTCATCTTTTTAGACATTCGTGCCATAGTGAGAATTAAAAAATGAGAATTCGTCCTCAGGGACCAGACCGTCAATAGCGAGTTCTACTGCCAGGTTTCAAGGCGTCTGAGGGAGGACATTCTGCAAAGGCGACCGGACTGTATCGCTTAGTCCGGAAACATTTTTAATACCACCTTGTTAAAACCAGGCGGAGGAATTTGATCCTTCTTGAAATCAGATTCATCAGAAGGGAATGTTAACTTTTTTTGGGGGAAAAAAAAAAAGTTCAATGATAATGTTGAGATCAGGAAGGTTCCTGATGATTGAACTGACAGAAAGTTTTGCTCCTTGTGCAGGTTTTTTGTGATGTTGTGGAAGATAAGGAACAACCTAGAAGGTGAAGAGGTCTGCAGTAAGGTTGATTGCCTCCTGGGTCTGTTTAATGCTGTTTCAGATGCCAACCCCATCTTCAAACTCAGAAAGGGGAATGTGAGAACATGCAAAACACAAACATGTACTTAAACATGTGGAAAAAAAGGAACCAGTCCTAGGTTTCATTTACTGCTTTGTCTGTGTGTAGAGTGCTCGTAAATTCATCTGGCAATGTCTAAAGCAAATAAAGACAAGCACAAAAATGCTGGGTTGGGAAAAAAACGCAGACCCTAGATGTCCAATCAAGTCCAATTTCATAATCAAGATGAAGAAAGTTATGAAATGTTCCAGGTATGTCACAGAATGTAACATGTCCCGATTAGCCTTTTTCTTCATACAGCAATTCAGTAGCTGTCCGTGTTGTGCATGTGGTGTATTGCAGATGTTCATTTGAGGAGGATCAATTTAAGTTTTTCCATTACATCATCGTGCCCCTGCTTCACAAATCGCTGGACCTGTGCCTCTCCAAGGCCCTTAGTGTGAGTAACTCGCGGTCTGTTTGTGTTTCATGTTTTTATTCATCAGATTATCACTTAAACCCCTTTGTGTGTACGAATTACATGTGTATTGTAGTTAAAGTTTCTGGACAAGTGCAAGAAGTGTGGACACAGAACTGTAAGATACTTTTGGACGTTCCACACTCTGCCCAGGTGAGGCTGAAACCTCTCACCCCAACAACACACATTTACATTTAGGCCGTTTAGTGTACACCCTTTTACAGAGCCACTTACAACTGAGCAGATCAGGGTTAAGGGCCTTGCTCAAGGGCCCAGCAGTGGCAGCTGGGATTTGAACTTGTGACCCTCTGATGCAAAGTCTAAAGCCACCCAGTGAACAAACGATTTTTTTCTGTGAAAGTCGGCAAACAAAACAATATGCATGCGGTGGTGTCAAACAGCACAAGTCAGCATGTACAGTCACAGGGAGCACCAACATTCATAAGTCAGTGTGCCAAAAGACTTCTTCCAGTGAACTTTGGGAGCTATGCAACTGGTGCTATTCTGACCACGGCGGTTACCACGTGAAATTCTGGGCAAATCTGCTACAGAGACTTTCTCGCTGGAAACAACATGATCTCACTTCTGCACCCACCTTACTCGCCAGATTGTGGATTTCACCCTCTTCTCAAAAATTCAGGTCCGGCTCAAAGGTCGCAGTTTTGACACCATTGCAGAGATCCAGCTCGAATCGCAGAAGGTGCTTAAAACGATTCGAAAAGAAGACTTCCAGGACACGTTCCAGAAGTGGTAGGAACAGTGGGGGCGCTGTGTAGCTGTGCAAGGGGACTATTTTGAAGGTGATAGTGTGTAAACGTAGATAAATAAAGTACTTTCTTGTAAACAGAGCGAGTCTCAAATTTTTTAAATCGCACCTCATTTGAAAGAACTGGGAGGTGGTAGCTTGATGTATTGGAATTTGGATTGGAAGGTCACAATTTCAAATTATAGCATCACTAAGATGGCACTGCTGGGCTCTTGAGCAAGGCTCAAAGCTCAATTACTCGGTTGTAAGTCTCTCTAGATAAGGGATGAGAATAATGCTAGATTACTAGTTCAATATACAAATATGTTCACAAAGTGCGTCACAAATAAATGGCTAATTGTACGGACACCAATAAAATGCTAAGTAATTAAACAATTTCCTGGCATTCTCAGCCACAATCCCATATGAACTATGTGGCATCGTACAATTTTATATCCCACATTTTTCTATGTAGCTTTTCTTCAGACTCATCGTGAGCCAAAAAAGTAACCCGGTCATGTATCAATTCTGTTCTTTCTGGTCTGTTTTGTGACTCATTTCAAAGACCAAACCCCCATCTTGGTACAAGTGCTATAAGCGTCTCAGCAGTGATTCAGATATTCAGCTTTATCATTGCTTTTTATTTCATTCTCTCCTCAGGTTTTTGATTCTGCAACTGCAAAGGTTCATCTTGAGCAAAAACCGTAAGCTTATCAAGCTCGATCATCCAGTGATCATCAAATCTCAGCTGAATATAAACGTTTCAGCGTTCAGGTGAAAACACACCCCATGTTCACTTGGTCATTTATACAACTGAGCAGTTTAGGGTTAAGGGCCTTGCTCAAGGGCCCAGTACTGGGTTTTGATGATGAAACCAATTGCTATCATTATTTAAGGTTAAGTTTCTATAATTATGTTTTTTTGTAAACGTGTTGAATTGATGGATTGTGCAGATGAATCTTAAGTGTCACTAATGAAGGTGAGTGAACAGCATCGGATCAATTGATCAACTACTTCTCTAAAATCGATCAGAGGGCGATCTCGTGTACCTTCAAATTGGAGACAGCAAAACACAGGATTACAATTTCCGAAAATGGATCAAAAACCAGGAAACAAATGAACGCTAGTACAGTTGCCAAAGTGTAAATACTGTTCGGTCTCTTCGAATCAATATACAGTACGGATGTCCTGTTAAAAATCGTAAATGGCGTACAGAAGAAATTCAGCCTTCTGCTTTTTCAATCATTGTAACTCAAATCGAGTTTATATCAGGTTTAACATTTTAAAGATCTTGTCAAGTCAAGCTTTTTTCTATAGCGCTTTTCACAACAGACATTGTCTCAAAGCAACTTTACAGAATTTAACAGTGAAGGTGAATGGTGCGTATTTATCCCTGATGAGCAAGCCGTGGCGACTGTGGCAAGGAAAAACTCCCTTAGATTTTATGAGGAAGAAACCTTGTGAGGAACCAGACTCAAAAAGGGAACCCATCCTTATTTGGGTGACATCAAGAGTCTTGTTTGCGAACAATGACAAAAAGTCTTGTTATTCTGATGGGAATGAGATGTTCATTGCCACAAATGCTTACTTTTGAAAGATAACCAAAGGATTTTGAGAAAAGCACAGGCTTTTGCAAGAAATCCGATGTGTGGTGCTGTTTGTACACATTGTTTTGAGAAATACACGTAACGGTTTGCAAATTTTAGGCATGATCCGAGAAACACTCCGAAGCAACTGAGAAAAAAACTGTACATTTGTTCAAGCGGTTTATTTGTTTTTATTGCAGCAAAAATGGCCACATCAAACGTAAATGTATTTCCCAATCCAGCCCTAAAACACCCAAACCCCAAAAAGGTAGGCTGCACTTTACATACACACATCAGTCTCTAATGGAAGTCAGTGTTAGTGATCGTTCCATTTATTCCATTCTACCTTTTCACAAGTAGATAGTTATCCAACTATATACAAAAAGGAGCTAATCGTTCCTTTCTTCTTCGTGTAGGAAACAGCAAAGCTGAGGCCAGAAAGAAAACCAGGAAAGAACTGGTGAGCGAGAGTCAGACAAATACGAGGTGGTATCAAAAGTTTCAAGACAAGCTTTGTTAACAAAGAAGGCACGTTCTGCCAGTGTTCCTGCATCTTCTGAACCCTGTTCTGGTACACAGGTGGTCAGAATAGCACCAGTTTCACAGCTCCAGAGGTACACAGGATGATCTCTTTTGGCACACTGACTTATGAAGGTCGGTGCTCCCTGTGACTGTGTGTAGCCTTTTGTTGCCATCTGTTGGCATGTTACAAATCTAGTCTCGACACTTTTTGATACCACCGCCTCCAATGAAAGATGAACAATGTGGGTATTTTGAGTTGTGTGTAAATTGTATCGTGATGTTTTCAGATCGGATCCACCTCCACTTATCGCCTCATCAGCATCTTGAGCCATATTGGGGACCTGCCACAGTTTGGTTGGATACAAACATAAAGAACAGGAATATGCAAGTAAGACACAATGTATACACTTAATAACGATCCTGTGCGGTTTTTTTCTTTCACTTTTTTTCTCAGGACATTTTGTGACCGACTGTATCAGTCCCAATCCTCCCCAGTGGGTGAACTACAACGACGAGGACGTCACTCTGACCACCGAGGAGGAGGTGTTAAAGGAGAGGTCGACTTGTGCCTCTGTGTTCCTCTATGAGAAAGTGAGCACTGATGAAACTATTCTTCTGAATGAATAGACTGGAGAGATTTAATAGGGCAATCGACAGCTGGGGGGTGAAGAGCAAAGCTGGAGTGATGCGTATGGAATATCTTGTTTCCATCAGTAGTTGACTGTAATATAAATGTAAAGTAAATGCAATTTGTTACTCGAGTAGCTTTTTTTCAGGTATCTGTACTGCCCAGAGCAAGCAGTTAAGCTTTAAGGGCTTTGCTCAAGGGCCCAACAGTAGCCTTGTGGTGCCTGGGTTTGAAATCCCAACCTTCTGATTGGAAGCCCAATGGTTTAAGAAGTGAGCTTCAACTATCCCCTTTGACTAAACCTATCTATGACTATAACACCCTTTAAATCTCATGAATAATTTTGTAAATATCCATCATCATCATGACATTTATTGAGGCTAATTAGCAGTGATGGACAGTTAATGAAATTTGTTGATGAACTCAAGTAGCTTTTTCACATTATGAAGTATTTCTATTTGGGGAGTCTTTTACTTCACTACATTTACCAGTCAAATATCTCACTTTTTTCTCAACTATATTTTGCAAATTCCTTTAATATTTATGAGTGGATAGCCAGCTAAGAATGATGTGAAGGATGTGTTTTCTTTCTCTCGATTTAAAACTGAATTCAACCAAATGACAGCGTGCAGCGTGCAAAGTAATGGAGAGTGTGTTAGGGAAGTGAAGAAAAGAGTGCAGGCAGGGTGGAGTGGGTGGAGAAGAGTGATAGCAGGAGTGATTTGTGATAGAAGAGTATCTGTGAGAGTGAAAGGAAAAGTTTATAGGACTGTGGTGAGACCTGAGATGTTGTATGGTTTAGAGACAGTGGCATCGAGTAAAAGACAGGAGGTGGAGCTGGAGGTAGCAGAGCTGAAGATGTTGAGATGTTCGTTGGGAGTGACGACGATGGACAGGATTAGAAATGAGTTTTTTAAAGGGACAGCACATGTAGGATGTTTTGGAGACAAGGTGAGGGAGGTGTGATTGAGATGGTTTGACATGTGCAGAGGAGGGACATGGGGTATATCAGTAGGAGAATGCTGAGGATGGAGCCGCCAGGAAGGAGGAAAAGAGGAAGGCCAAGGAGGAGGTTTATGGACATGGTGAGAGAGACATGTAAGTAGTTGGTGTGAAAGAGGCAGATGTAGAGGACAGAGGGTATGGAGACGGATGATCTGCACCCCTAATGGGAAAAGCCGAAATAAGAAGAAGAATCCAATCGAATAAATACATTTTTGCTGTTGAAATTCATAGATGCCAAACAGAAGATATTCAGACTCACTGGAATCCAACCCGTAGTTTACAGGACTTTTGACAAATTCTTACTTTTGAGAGATGGACTAAGGATTTTTGAGAAAAGTTCAGGCTTTTGCAAGAAATCCAGTGTCACGCTGTTTGTACACATTGTACAAAACTGTAAATATTAAGGATGATTTTAAAAAAAGCTCCAAAGCAACCTAAAGAAACAGTAATGTTCAAAACGCATACAAATAATAATGGAATCAGTTTCCAGACAAAATCGGCAGAATATTTTTTTTATTTAAATTTGCTATAAAAAATTTTTTTTAAACATCCCATAAATGTTTTTTGTTCATTGGTTTAAACATTCCATAAAATTCAAATGAAATACAAGACAATTATTTTTACTTTCAGCTCACAGCGACAGGAAATGATCGTTGGTCATTTCTTGGTTCATGAATTACGTTTCACAGTGTTTTAGTGAAAAACGTTAATTAAATGTCTTCGTGTCTGCTGCATGAAACTGAGTTCCTGAGCTTCTCTGAGTGATGAAGATGACTATGATGACGACGACGACGCAATGAAGTGCAGATATTCCTGTCATTTAAAGTGCAAACGTAAAGCTAATACAAAACCGAGCAACCGTGCTACAAAACAAGCCTTGAAACCTTCTGAAACCACCTCGTATTAATGTCTGGTTAAATGAAAAAAATTGCTGGAATATAAAAATAATGTGATGGATTTCTTCAAACTATGTTCTACCTTAACGCAAAGCAAAAGAAGAAAAAAGTTCCCAATCAAGACTTCTGTTTCAGCGTTGGGTTAAAGTGCGGATCCGCTGGCAAACCAGAAAACCAACCGTGGTTTAAAACTCCTGCACCGACATCTGCAGCGCCCAGAAGATCTGCAAATCTTCATCAAGATTTTCATTCTGGAAGGAAAACACCAGGATCAGACAAAAATATTGCATCAACCTTCAATCTCCACAAAATCTAGTGCAACATCTACCCAGAAGAATGGAGGATATTATACCAGAGACACCTGGACATCCAATTCCACATTCAGTTCCCATTTACTTTCTTTCAGCTTCTCCCGTTAGGGGTTGCCACAGAGGACCATCCGCATGTTTGATTTGGCACATGTGTTTACGCTGGATGCCCTTCCTAACGCAACCCTCCCCATTTATCCGGGCTTGAGACCGGCACTAAGGCTTGTGCAACCCTAATGGCTGGGGTTGGTTTCCTCACCGGGGAGCGCCGCATCCTAACCACTAGACCACCAGGGAAACTCAGTTCCCATTTACTATGAACATTTTTCCATATAATGTATTTGATGTCCAAAACTTAATCTGGTGAAAAGTTCAAATTAAACCAATAGACTTCTTTTTTAACATTGTGTTCATTTCTTGCTTTTTTACCATGTAGCCAGTGTAGCTGTAGCAGTGTCTGCGCACCAAATGGGCAATAAAGTTACGGCTGGTGTAGTTGGGGTCTCCCCATGGCATGCTCACGCAGATCGGACACACCTTCAGACAGAGCGAGAAACACGTGATCATTCATACAATGGAAATGAATCCACACTTGAAGTGAACTGTGGTGTTGAGGTTCTCTAGAGGAACATTTCTGAGGAGATTAGTTACAAAATACCTCCTCTGTAAACCAAAATTGGTAGAAAATTCTGCGGAAACTGGTTTGATGGAAGATCCCAAATGCACTAGTTTTATTAACTCCAGATAAATGGGTTTAGTGGTTTCTAAAGTGGTTTTAGTGGTGGGTTTAGTGTGAGGAACCTATTACACCAAACTGGTTTGATGGAAGATCTCTAACATTTTTGGAGAAGGATTTCTAGATTAATGTGTTTGTTGGAAGATCTCAAGTTAGTATGATCAATATAATTTATCTCATGATAAACTAGCTTGGCAAAAGATCTCTTGATGAACCAGTTTATTAGAAGTTCTCTAGTTAATGGGTTTATTGACAGCTCCGTGAGAATCTATTTTATCGGAAGATCTTTAGATGAATGGACTTCTCGAATACCTCTAAATATAATACTTTGGTTGGAGATTTCTAGACTAAATGTTTGGAGAAAGACTTCCAGATCAATGCTTTGTTGGAAGTTTGGCAGAAGATCTCTAGATCAGTTTATTTGGTGGAAGATCTAAAGATAAGCTTGTTTGGTGGAAGAGCTCTATGTAGATTATCTCTAGATAAACTATTGTGATTAAAGATGTCTAGAATTTGATGGAAGATCTCTAGATTGATATGTTTGGAGCAAGATCTAAAGTTTCATTAGTTTGATCAATAAAATGTATCTGATGAAGTTTTTGTCAAAAATTTTAACTTACTTTGGTGGAAGCTCCATAGAACCTATTTTGATCAAAGATGTCTAAATAAAGTAGCTTGGTGGAAGATCTCCAGATTAATCTGTTTGGAGGAAGAGCTCTAAATCAATGCTTTTGTTGAAGGATCTCATTTTACATAAATTGAATCGATATAGTTTATCTCATGATAAAATAGTTTGGCAGAAGATGTGAAGATAAACTACTTTAGTAGAAGATCTCTTGATAAATGAATTTGCTGAAGGATCTGAAGGTAAACCATTTTTGAATGAATTTGCTTGGTGTAGATCTCAAAATAAAAAGAGTTTGATGGAAGACCTGTAGATAATTTAGTCAGGTGGAAGATCTCAGGTAAATGACTTTGATCAATATTTTTGATCTCATGATAAGCTTGATAAGTTTGGAGGAAGATCTGTAGATAAATCAGTTTGGTTAAAGGTTTTCAACTATTTTGATGAATGATGTCGAGATGAATTAGTTTAGTGAAAAGTCTTTAGGAAAATGATTTGGGTGGAAGATCACTGATCTGGTGAACATTGTTGAGCTTACGATTGGTGTGAGGTCTTGATGATGGTGACGAACACAATGCTCCATCAGGGCCATGTCGCTGAGGTCCATCAGTGAGCAGTAAGGACAAGAGTACACTCTTCCTGCTCTGAACACACACACAGAAATAAATCATTAGCACTAGCACACTCATTAGCCTTATACTTCATGGTTAAGGGCCTTGCTTAGGGGCCTGGAAGTGGCGGGCCTTGAACCCACAAACGTCTGATCAGAAGTCCAACATCTTAACCACTAAGCTACCACACCATCATTTCTATTTTCACATTTTCCAATGTACAGTATGTGTTTAAGTACTTCCGGTTTAAGGCTGCATGAGCATGTCACGGTGTGCACACCTGTCAGATGGTGTAGGAATAGTGATGTTGGGGATTAATACACTGCTTCGTGGTGAGTCCGTGTGCTGAGTTTGGGCAGGAAGTGCCACTGTGGGCTCACTGATGGGACCAAATTCCTCAATATACTTCCTGCAGCTTTTGTAGTGGAGCCTCATTTTGCTGAGAAGTTTCTGTGAAGATAAAGTGGGGGAAAAAATGCCATTATCCCTAAAGGGCCTTGTTCAGGGGCCCAGCAGTGGCAGCCTGGTGGTGCTGGGATTTTAAACTCATGATTTTCCGATCTCAAGTCCAACATCCAGTGAGCTACCACATGTTTTACAGCATGTTTGTGTGGGTTGATGTACAGTTGCTTGGTTACACAAGCTAAATATAACACACACACACACACACACACACACACACACACACACACACACACACACACACACACACACACACACTTTTAGGTCATCTGGTTAATGGTAACATGGCCATGTTGTGGTAATTTGATTGTACTGAGTAAGAAGGAGAAACTGAAACCACTGAAGAGTAAATTACAGGACTTTCCCAGTGATGAGGTATAACAAATATGTAGGAGAAAGAGCTCCACCTGCTGGAGAATATATGGACTACATGAAACAGAGTGCATGCTGGGTATTTTCCATTACAGATCATAATAACAAACACCTATAGTAGAAGATATATACCTCTTTCCCACACGCCCTGCACGTGCCCTTCATCTGCCTCATCCTCTGCTGGATGTCAGTGGCTCTGTGCGCTCTTTCGGACACGGGGCCCCTACACAGCGGGCACTGAGGGCCCAGACTTTTCACCGCCACCTGAAAGCAGCTCTTACAGAACCTGGTGAAGACAAACTGTATAAGTATCGATTGAACAATTCTTTTCATCACAATGTTAAAGTATATAGTTTATTGTACTCCATGGCTCCTGGTTTGAGCTTCCACTCACACATGCTGGCAGTTCCTGGTGCGGATGGGCATTTTTAAAACCTCCTGACAGATAGGACAGTCGAAGTCCTCCACCGGGTCTGATTCTACACCTGCTGCCTGAGATGCTTCACTCGAGTCCATGTTTAATCCAGGTGAGTTTCCCATTTATTCTGATTCCTGATAAAGAACGAAGTGCAGACGGGTTCATCTTTATTCAGTTCAAGTCAGTTGGATTTTTGGATATTGTCACAAAGCAAGTTCACAGAAATGCAGATGTAAATGTGGATGTTTACAAATAACAGAATAAATAGATAGATAGATAGATAGATAGATAGATAGATAGATAGATCATAGACAGACAGACAGACAGATAGGTAGATATGTAGACAGACAGACAGACAGATAGATAGATAGATAGATAGATAGATAGATAGATAGATAGATAGATAGATAGATAGGTAGATATGTAGACAGACAGATAGATAGATAGATAGATAGATAGATAGATAGATAGATAGATAGATAGATAGATAGATAGATAGAAAGTGTCAGAGATATTTCTCTAATGCACACACACACACACACACACACACACACACACACACACACACACACACACACACACACACACACACACAGAGTTAACTGCATTTAAAGTTTGTATTGCCAAATTCTTACATTTCAGCCCCAAGAATGGTCGTGTGACACGAATAAACAGAAGAATCCAGACTTGTTCCTCATTGTTCAATCAGAAAAGTACCCTGATATTCAGATCAACAGATTAGAAGAGGATGTTTGGCTTTCCGTCAGGCGAAACAGGTTTTGTATGAAAAACATGCAGCTATTCAACAGACGGTTCAGGATTTCTGTCTCTACCACAACACCAAACTAATCCCTGATATGATATTCTCCACACCACATCTTCATGTCCTGGGTAGTTTAAGAAATAGTTGTATTTGATGGTGCATATGAATATATTGATGATTTCCTGCACACTTCCTCATCTCAGGTTCAGAAAACCACAACAGAAACATCTCCTTCATACAATATTCATGAGACTGTGAAGTATATTGAAGTCATTAACACTTACAGTGAGTGATGTTCCTCTGGAAGCTCTCAAGATCTCAGCTTCTGGAGCTTATGCTTTAAAGTCCCTTCTGTGTCCGTGTGTGTGTGTGTGTGTGTGTATGTGTGTGTGAAGTTCAGTTTCATTTTCTCCCCGGGTTGTCTAGCAGTGAAAAACACCGAGCTGTTTTGCAGTCACGGCCCCAGGCTAAGCAGGAAGCTCAGGTTTTTTTTTTTTTTTTACAACAATCCTGATCTAACTTCCTGTTTAACAGCCTCCTTTTTTTCATTCTCTTTGCCTACAATGTAGAGCTCTGTGGGATTTGATGGGGTTCTGATGGTTCAGTCTAATTTGGGTATTGATGAAGTGGAGAAGTTTGCTAGTAGATCAAGGAGATTAGAAAGGAGAAGAAGATGGAGACGGAGGGGTAAAAAAAAAGGAAAATGTAAAGAAGTAGATAAGAAAGAAAAGGAACAAGACAAAGTATAATAAGAATAAAAACAAGAAGAAGAGGAAGACAATAAGAAGAAGAAGAAGGAGGACAGAAAAGAAGAAGAAGAAGAAATCGGTAAAAAAGAGAAGATGAAGTAACAGGAGGAGTAGATGGAGAAGGAGAGGAATAGAAAAGAAGAAAAGGAAAAACAAGAAAAAGAAGAAGAAGAAGTAAGTGGAGGAGGAGGAGGAGATAAATGAGGAGAAAGAAAAGAAGAGGAATGGAGAAGAAGAACAAGAAGAAGAAGAAGAAGAAGGGCGGAGGAGATAAAAGAAAGAAAAGGAGATAATTTATTTTCCTGAAATGCTCTTTTGAGTATCTGATGTAAAAAGGATTTGGTCTGCACCACTGGAGCAGATCAGGTTATTGTCCCTGGAGCAGATCAGGTTATTGTCCCTGAAACAGATCAGGTTAATATAACTGGAGCAGATCAGGTTATTGTCCCTGAAACAGATCAGGTTAATATAACTGGAGCAGATCAGGTTATTGTCCCTGGAGCAGATCAGGTTATTGTCCCTGGAGCAGATCAGGTTATTGTCCCTGGAGCAGATCAGGTTAATGTCCCTGGAGCAGATCAGGTTAATGTCCCTGGAGCAGGTTATTGTCCCTGGAGCAGATCAGGTTAATGTCCCTGGAGCAGATCAGGTTAATGTCCCTGGAGCAGATCAGGTTATTGTCCCTGGAGCAGATCAGGTTATTTTCCCTGGAGCAGATCAGGTTAATGTCCCTGGAGCAGATCAGGTCATTGTCCCTGGAGCAGATCAGGTCATTGTCCCAGGAGCAGATCAGGTTAATGTCCCTGGAGCAGATCAGGTTATTGTTCCAGGAGCAGATCAGGTTAATGTCCCTGGAGCAGATCAGGTTATTGTCCCTGGAGCAGATCAGGTTATTGTTCCAGGAGCAGATCAGGTTAATGTCCCTGGAGCAGATCAGGTTATTGTCCCTGGAGCAGATCAGGTTACTGTCCCTACTCATGGGCCCAACAGTGTCAGTTACAGTGTTATGGTGTTACAGTTACTTAATCTTCTGTATTTTTCTCAGACATTTTAAGTTTCCATTGTTGCAATCTTAATTTTATTCCTTCACATAATTTTGAAGCAAAAAATGTAAAGTTTCTGAGGCGTGTCAGTTGTTACTTATTATTTTACACCTTTCGATACTTAAAATAATGAACTCCTAACCATCCAACATGCCATATAGGAAAAAAAAATCACTGTGCTGTAATATGTGTCAAATAAAAAGTCTCTGTCTTTTTTCTCTTTCATATGACGTAAAAAAGGTAACGAATTGACACGTTACTGAGCGATCAGAACGGTGGCAGGAACATTGATTAGAGAAGATACTGAGCCAGGGTTCAGGAACCAGTGTGAGAGCTTGTGTACACAATACACTGATTCACAACCTAAACAACCTGAGAGCTGATAGAGACCTTTAGACTTCCGCTTCCTGACACCTGCAAATACAAATACAATATAGAGAGAGCAAAAGAGAGAGAGAGCGAGAGAGAAAGAGAAATTGTGAGAGAGAGAGGGAGAGAGAGAGAGAGAGAGAGAGAGAGCGATAGAGAGAGAATTTCTAACGGTAGACAGGCCCTGAGGAGAGCGAGTGACGAGATGTAGGAAGAAAGTGATGAAGGGCTCATTCTAATTAATCCTGCTTACAAGAACTATGTTTTTTTCTCTTTTGTAGGCATGTATGTGTCTTGCTGTCTGTCTGTTTCTCTCTCTCTCTCTCGCTCTCTCTCTCTCTATCGGTCTGTCTGTCAATGATCAATCGATCTGTCTGTCTGTCTATAATCTCTCTCTCTCTCTCTCTCTCTCTATATATATATATATATATGTATGTATCAGTCTGTCTGTCTGACTTTGATCTATCTATCTATCTATCTATCTATCTATCTATCTATCTATCTATCTGATTATGATCTATCTATCTATCCATCTATCTGTCTAATTATGATCCATCTATCTATCTATCTATCTATCTATCTATCTATCTATCTGATTATGATCTATCTATCTATCCATCTATCTGTCTGACTATGATCCATCTATCTATCTAACTATCTCTCTATCTATCTGTCTGTCTGTCAATGATAAATCTATCTATCTATCTATCTATCTATCTATCTATCTATCTATCTATCTATGATGGATTGATGGAAGGACAGACAGATTTGAATTTGAATGTTTAATTTATTTATAATTTCATGAGATTTGTGTTCCATTTTATTTTATCTTCCATGTGTATTTATTTTCACTTTGTAACAAATCCAGTGCTGTTTGTACACATTATGAGAAATGCACTGACTGCAAATACTAATGATTTGAGAAAACGCTCCAAAGCAGCTGAGAAACACTGTAATAAACACATCACACGTGTAATACCTCGTGTCTCCTCAAGCGCTAGGTTACGCCCAGTTCATGACTGAATCCAGGTCAAAGGTTTCTCTCATTCCAAGCTCTTTATTATAATATATATATAATGTCCTTTATATTGTCAGCATTTTTTCTGAGAAGAAACTCGTTACTGCTCACATCGGCATGCAATGTTCCCAAGAAAGCCTTCAACAGAAACATTCATATAATCCATACATTCTTACACTATAAAGCATGTGTGGATCTAAAAGTATATGGACACCTGATCGATGGTTTCTACCTCAAACACTTTATATAAAAATTTGAATAAAAAAAATTATATGCTGTAGCAATAGAGAACTACGAGGCTCGGACGCCGTTCCAGGATCAGAATGCTCCTCACACAGTGGATAACTTCATGTAGACAAGGTTGGAGAACTTAAAAAAAAATCCCTGAGGAAACCTTTGGGATTAGATGGAATCGGAGCCTCCCGAGCCTCCTCACTCACGCTCTGGTAGATGATAGAAACGGGAAGATCAGGTGTCCATATAATTTTGATCAAATGTTGATGTGTTTCCTGAACATTATGCACATGTAAATTATGTTCCTGATTCTTCACCCAATAGATCACATTGACCCTCAATGAATTAAATGTATAAACAGACCCCTGGGAAAACAGTCAAAAACCTCATTCACATCACATCAGTTTTCCGACGGCGATTCGACTACTGTGGAAAACCGAAACGGAAACAGCACGGAAAATTGTTCAAATTTCGGGTTCACATTTAGAACCAGAATAAACAGCAAGGAACAGAGAGACGTTTCAGCATTTTGCTTCAAACGGTCGATATTTTGGCCAAACAGTAAATCAGAACCAGTTCTTCGGATGTTCCTCTGAGAAGAACCCACAAAAAAAAAAAGCTACGCTGTAGGTGTCCTACAAACTTTTCACTTCAAATGATCGTACACTTCGTACGCTATAATGCCAAAAGTATTGGGACACAACTTTTCCAGCCAGATGCGGTTGGACGTCTTTGGATGTGGCAGCATGAAACATTTCCTTCAATTCAACAAGGGGACCCAAACCTTTTCAAAACCATCTCCATGAAGATATGCTTAACATGGGTTGGATGATGTGGAAGATCAGTTTTTAGAGCCTCAACCCTTTTAAGGATGAATGTGAACCACCACAAGATATCCAAAATGTGGAATGTTCAACAAAAAAAATCTTACGCTCAGGTGTCCACAAACGTTTGTCCATTTAGTGCATATAGAACTTTTTAGGTGCTTCAATAATAATGAAAAGTTTTTGGGTTCTTTGAGGGGTTTATTAAATAACTACAGGAACTAGAGTTTCTAATAAGGTTCTAGTCTGAGCCTTGTATAAAATGCAATTTAAGGATTTCAGCATTATAAAATATCGTGTAACATTTGTACAGTAATTCTTTAGCCATTTTGAGAACAGTGATGATTTGGGATTGTTTTTTGGTGTTTGACTGATTTTCATGATTCAAAAATGAACATCAAATTGATTATTTATATCATATTTTTCTTTTAGGCAAATGATTAAAAATGTAAATGACAATCATTTTTCATTTCTTATATTTCAGCAAAATAACATACAATTAATTGTGTCTATACATCAGCTGGTTTATCTGTGAATCATGAAAAATTGGTAATATAAAATGTGGATCCCATTGCATGTAAAATTCACCAGGATTACATAACGTTAGAAGAGGCTCATAGCGCTGGCGTTTGAAAGCGAGGTGAAGTCCTGAGACTTGTGCAGCAGATCGATAAGCACGTCTGCTTTAACGTACTGCTCCAGGCTGCGGCACAGTTTCCCGACCGTGCAGCCTTGAAGACCTTCCTTCATCTTCCAGCGCTCCAGCATCTGGTGGACCTTCTCGGCCAGGCCGTCGCGTGCGTAGTCGTGTTCAATGGCGTCGATCTCCACCTCGGTGAGGCCCAGCTTTCGGGCGCAGGCTTTCCATTTGGCGCCTATGTTCTTTCGAATCAGCTCCAGATGTTCATCGGTCACACCGTGGTCCTCTGAGAAAACACAGATATTTACGGAAATGTGAGCTTTCTTGTATCGATCTTCATACGGAGGGTTCTTCTAAAAATTTCGGTTCACCTGTTAAACCACATACAAAAAAAGTTCTCTATATAGCTCCAAAAACATTTGGCACATCGTGAAATGAAAAACGCAACAAAGAAGACCCAGAACTGTTAAGAATCCTGTATCACACACACACACAAAAAATAAAAAAGTTTTTGCCAAAACTTAGCGATGGCTCTCCACAGTTCCCGGATGTATACAGACAGAAGATGTGATGCTACACCAGTGGTAAACACGGTCTACTCCTTAAAATGGTATTATTCTATTCTATTTATTCTATTTCCCCTTTGCGAGTGTATGTGAAAGACGCTTACCATACTTCATCAGTAGATCTTTATACTTTGAGTTGGAGGACAACATGCTGCACTGAGAGCTGACGGACGAACCGTCAATACTACGGAAATTCATGGTGTTGTTGTTCCCGATCTGAATCCCGCTGGCCTGAGTGATGTACACCGATCCCCCTGAAACGTGACGTCCACACAAAACTTATTATTACGTGAAGTATTAATGTACACCTTATGGATTCAAGTTTGTACATCCCCTTTCTCTGTCAGTTCCTGTTTGATGTTATAATAACCGCCACTCTTCTGGGAAGATGTTCAACTGGATTTAGTGGATAAATAATTGTTGCCACTGATGGGGGCCCCTGAGCAAGGCCCTTAACCCCACAACTGCTTAGATTTATGAACAAGGGATATTGAAAGGATATTAATTCCTCTGCATAAAGATGTCTGCCACATGTATATTAAAGTACAGTGTCCGATACAGCATCAATTTACACCTAGTGGTCAACCTTGGTAACTGCATTTGTTTTTGTTTTTTTCCAAGATGGCCACCAGACAGCCACACAGGCTGATCAGAGGAGAAATACGTCGCCTAGAAGACCCTAGCATGTCGATTTACAATTTTCTTACCGAATTGGACATCATGCAGGGCAAACTACAAGTATTGCATCAACTTGGGAAACTGGATATTGTGTATTATGTATTCCCTAAAATACTAGGAAATCACTAGCCTGAGCTTTTAGAAGCGGATTTCACAAGGCTACGTGCACATACAGTATAAGAATAAGTACGTCTGTGTCTTGTGCCTTTGTGACCTCAGTGCTTTGAAAACTAGTTACACCAATCATAGTTACACCAATGAACTAATATATGAGGCAAAAACACAAACAATATCATATTGTTCAGTTTTAACTCAGAAAAACTATTTTGAAGTATAGGCTACAGAGTTCCAAAGTTCTTGTTACTGTGTGTGTGTGTGTGTACCTGTTTCTGTCTGAGGGGAAAACCCTGTTGCAGAGAGGTCAGAAGGCCAGGACTGCAGGCGTTCCAAAGGTTTCGACTGTTGGTACGGTGTGCAATTTGAAGGCGGCACTGATATCTGGGTGTCGTAATCCGGCCTGAGCCCGGACTCTTGAGGATACGGGTTAGGTTTGGACCAAGACTGCACTGAGGACACCTGCTGAGGAACATCTGGTAACCAGTTAGAAGGTGGTGCAGCCTGCAAGAGTGGATTGACACTTTGGGCAGAGGGGAGGTTGGGCTGAGGCTCGGGGAGGTAGCTGCCGCATTTGTGGTAGTTGAACTCTTGGTCCAGTTTCTGCTCCAGGTTAAAAGGGGTGGAGGGCTGATCCGGAACCGCGTCCACTTGAAAGGAACCGGAGGTCATTAAGCTCAGGTCCTCCAAGCTGGCTTCCACTGGCCCCAGGTCTGAACTCCTCAGAGGGGTAGGAGAGTCACCAGAGCGTTGTGGAAAAGATGGAGCCTCTAATCCTGACAAAAAGATATATATAAAATATTTATATATATATTTATTATTATTTGTATAATTGTTGTTTTCAGAGGTCAGAGTACCTGTGGTTGTGACTCCCGGCTCTGTCGACAATGTTTTTAACTTCTCCAGCAGCTCTGGTGGACCTTCATATGAATCCTGCGTTACACGTGAAATAATGAATGACATATTTATTGTAATCCACATTCATCCATGTAGCAGATACTTACACCGCTCTCGCACCGCTCTCTCAACTCCTGATTGGCTGCATTGACCATTTTTATGAAAAATATAAATAAAGGTACAAGAGGCTAAATTTTTATCCTAAACGCAACACACATTTATTCACGACATCCTTTCTTTACTCAAATATAAAATCAAATAAACTCCACCGAAAAATTCTTTTATAATCAATAAACATTTGTTTTACTGATACACCGAGTCTCAAATCAGCACCAAACTCCTCCATGATGCACAGATCCGGCAATTAAAACCGTCTGTGTGGAAACATAGCAAAAGTTCTGTTTTCCATGTGTTTAATAGACATGACCAATTTTTTAGAAAAACATGTTTAGCGTCTTTAAAACATGTCTCATATCAAGCACCAAAATCCCAAAATCCACCACAGTGCACAGATCCGGCAATTAAAACCGTCCGTGCGGAAGCATAGCAAAGGTTCCGTTTGGTGTCCTGATGATTTAGGGAATTAAAAAAAATACCGTAATTATTGTAAAACATTCACAAGAATATTTAATCTTAATGCTCTGTGTTGTGTTCGGTTTCACTATTAATAAACATACGTTCGCATAAAGCATGTTGGTTAGAGTATTAAAAACTTAATGTAAGCTACATTTAGAACAGATACAAATATGCGATTGATCACAGGTTAACACATGACTATCACACGATTACCTCAGTCATTTTTACCTCAGGAATTGAAGATTAGAGGTCATTTTATATACTGATTAGGGCTGTCAATTAATAATGACCTCTAATCTTTAATTCCTGAGGTAAAAATGACTTCTGCAGTGAGCCACACTTACGTTAAGAGCTTTTAAATCCCGCTCAACATGTTTTTCCAGGTCCTGCTTATAGAAAGGTAGAAAGTTGTCGTAGCTCTCTGTAAAAAGCAGGAAAAGGGGTGTAAAAAAGAAAGAAAACTCTAAAAGAATTGATTTATTTATGTGAAGAATTACACCACAACAACTTTCTATTTTTTCCATCCCATCCCAATAATTCATCCACAGCAATGTCGATACTGATTGCATGTTATGTAAGGTCACATGACCCTCTCCAAACTCTACTGGTTGTATATAAATTACTTTTACTTCATTAACAGGATTCCAGGAAATATCTTTTTTTTTTCTCCTCCCAAAACACCCGAATCCCATACCTTTAAAGCGGGGTCGTTTCTGAGGGTCCTGCACCCAACATTTTTTCATTAAAGAGATGATCTGTTCTGGAGAATCGTTCGGAATAAGGCCCTCGTCTGGACGGTCTCCTTTACGTACGCACTGACAGATGTGGTCTTGACTGAGAGCATCTGGAAACACAGTCATATAAATTTGAATTATACTGGAAATGAAAATGACACTCCAACCTGCTCATTTCATAATATTTGTAGGCAAGACTTCACACATCTCGAGCCAAAAATACTTACAATGGGCTCCAAAACTTTGGTAATATATAATATTAAGTAAATTAAGTAAATCAAGTAAATTAAACTCCATCATGTTGGACTTACTCTTGCCACTAGCTAAAGTCTGCCACGTCTGGATGCTACATTTGACAAACAAGCAGCCAACCATAGAACTTTTCTGCGACTTTTATGTTAAACAAACATTCCAGTCACGATTCGTTTCGATTCATGAGACAGGATCAAAGAAAATTATGAATGAAATGAAATTCCGGATCACAAAATACATCAGATGCAGCTTATGGAAAACCTAAAGCATTACCTTATCCAATCTAAATACATGAAAAAACAAATAGTTGATCTTTTCTTATCTTAAAATGAAATTGGAAATTCTCCCGAAAGTTTCAACAGATCTGACGTGCCCTGAGTGAGTTTCAGAAATGGGGTGTAACGGTAACATCTGTTCCTACCAAAATCTTTCTGTACAGAGTTTTTGGGAGTTCTCTCACGATCGCATTAAGATGCAAACCACAATTTTGTTTATTCCCCGTCTCTCACTTTAATTATTATTATTTAACGTACACAATAATGCCAGGGGTATAAAAAAAAAAAAAGGAACTAGAGTTAGCGCAGTGTCAGTGTGACTACTGACTCCGTACCGGAAACAGCTTCAAAAATCCTGACAATTCCACATATCCAGGGAGCGAATAAATGAAGGATGGAGGGAATGAAGACATTTGTTAAAGTCTGCTGATTTATATAGAACATTTAAGTAGATCAGATCTTTAGAAAATTAAACATTAAATTAAAAAATGTAAAAACATGGGTCTAGCAAATGTAAATGATTTAATTACAATTTTTCCATTTAGTTTAATCAATTTAATTTGTGCCATTTGAATTGATCACTCAATTAATCAATATAACAAAAAGTGTATAGCATTAATTAATTAAATTTTTTATAAAATATGATTTTATATATTATTTAAATCAAGAAGCATTTTTTTTTATAATTTTGTATGTGTAAAATGTTGATCACAAATGTAAATAATTTTAATAAACTAAGTTGAAAGAAAATTAAATAAAAAGCGATTCACACCGAGCCGTGAATTTTTGTGTACCATTCCAAAAAAAAAAACGTGCAATTGCATTAACAGAACTACAATTTGCCATATATTTTACACTATATGGCAAAAGTAATGGGACACCTGACTTTTCCAGCTGTATAAGGATCTTCCACAAACTGTTACCTCAATGTAGAAGTACAGTTGTATAGGATGTTTTTAGATGTTTAATTTACTTGCACAAGGAGACCCAAACATGTTCAAACGATATCTGCTTTCCATGGGTTGGAAGGTGTGGAAGATCTGCTGTAGATCTCCAACTCTATTGAACACGATGAATGTGAACGCTGACTGCTCCACAGACCTCCTCACCTTTTCACCTACATCAGCACCTGACTTTACTAACGCTATCATAGCTGAATGATGGCAAATCTCCACAGAATCTCCACAGAATCTCAACAGAAGCACAACAAAGGATATATTGAATGACTGTAAATCTATTACTAAGTACTAATGAGCTTCTAGAACACAATTCATGCCCATGGATAAAGTTATAAAACCTAAATGAAGCATCTTAGTGTCTGATGTTCAGTCACTCACTCTCATAAGGCTCCTGGCGGGTCAGAATAACCCACACCACAATGGCGAAGCTGTAAACGTCCGACTTTTCCGTGGAGCGAGTGTTGATGCTTTCCAGGTGTTCGGGAGCCATGTAGCACAGCGTCCCGGCGGCCACCACACACGACTTCTTTCCTCCCCGACTCTGTCTGCGTGACTCCTCCCTCGTCAGACGACTCCACGTCTGACACGTGGCAAGCCCGAGGTCTGCAATCTGCGACGCACACACACACACACACACAACGATTAATCGTTCTTTTACATTTAAAATACACAATGCTCACCTATTATTACGCCGTGTGGTCAAAAGTTTAATCACTTCAGCGTTAAATCGACACGGGATTCTTTTCGGACGTATCGTTCCACGTTTGGCTCTTATAATGAGTGCTGCTTTTGTGGGAAGATGTTTGTGTAGGTTTGTAAGATTTCATTCAGCCACAAGGGCGTTTACTAAAGTCTGGTACTGATGTTCAATAAGACGGGAGCTCTATATAGCTGGAGATCTTCCACTACAACCCATGGGAAGTAGATCTTTATGGTGCTTGTGCACGGGGGGGAAAACTTTTGGAGAAGAATCCTAATAGGACTGGAAAAGTTGGGCGTTCCAATACTTTTGGATATACACTGTATACAAATTAAACATAAATATCTAAAACTTTTTTTCAATGGATGATATTGTTTTTCTTATTGCGTTATCCTATTTTTACTTTTCTACTTTTACTGCACTTTTAGTTCAGAAATCAGATTATTTTGTTTGGATGATGGACGGAAGTCAACAATCTTAAAATGCTACTGTACCTTTATATGGAAACGTTCGTCGACCAGGACGTTTTCCGGTTTCAGATCCTTGTGGATCACGTGGTTGTCTGTTAGATAAACCATTCCCTCCAGGATCTCCAGAATGATCCTTCCTTTAATGGACACTGGAACGCTCACCTGGTTTCATAAGAGAGCAGCAGATGCAATTGGTGTTCAAATCAAACAAACAAACAAAAAAAAAAAAGATCTTTGCAACTAACATCATTTGACCCTTCGTGGTTTCTGGAACCAAAGCAGCAGAGTACTCTAGATACTGCGGATCTCCTGCTGAGAGTTTCACATTTATAATTCTTTGTGTTAGTAAACCCTTAACTGTCAGTTGCTGGTCATTTAAACAGCCCTTTGATCAACATACTGTGATCAAAACCGTGGTTGGCTTCGAGGAAACGCTTGCGGACGTCACTGCGTTGCACGAATAGGGATTGTAGTAAAGACACAATTGAAAAATACCTTCTTGCTAACGGCATGTTAGACCAGCGTCAATACCAGTAGCTGGTATAAGAGCCTAAACAGGAAGTCAGTTTCTAGCTGAAAGTGAACATTATTGAACGCTGGTTTCGTTAAACGGAGGCATTTCCCGGTCCCCTCGCTCTGAATGGTGCGAGACTTCGAAATCTCGTTTATTCTTAGACTGCAACGTGTGTAAAATAAAGCCGAAAGCACTGGGAAGATCCGCAGTCTGGCGTACTCACTTTCTGCAGCATGGCCAGCAGGTTGCCTTTAGGAATGAGCTCCATGACCAGGGAGTAATCTCCGTCCTCCAGTATGACCCCCAGCAGCTTGACCACGCGCTCGTGTTTCAACCTGCTCATCAGACTGCCTTCCTCCAGCAGGGACGACCTCTGCCTGCACATCAAAATGGAGATGCATTACGTCGCATTGTAATGTATGTGTTTTTTTCATAAAAAGGCAAAAATCGCAAGAATTGGACGGACTGGAAGAAAGTTCTGTTCTGCCAAATTTTGTCTCTAGCAGAAGTACATGGAGGTGGGAGCATGAAGCATGAAGGCTGGAGATTTATTCTGGAGAGCGAATGGATTCCTGAACCAACACGGCTCCCATTTCAGCTAAATGTCTGGAGAAAGGAACTTTCTGGATTTTTTTTTTTAAGGAAATAAAGTCCGTCAGTTTATATATTTTGGGTGAAAGTGAATCTATAGGTTATATATTTGTGGTAACGGTTTGGAGAAGAACCACGTGTGGCCAGAAAATCAGGTGTCCAAATCCTTTAGACATGAATACAGCTACAGTTTCACACCATATGTACAGAGTGGAGCTCTACAACACAAAACACTTTCGCTTCCCCAATTTTTAGTTTCAAACACAATGTAATCGAATGGATGTTTGAGGAAGAAGGGAGGAAAAAAACCACAACAAAAAAAAAACATAGCCTTTAGAGATCAAAAGAGCTTAAAGATTAAAAAGGGAAGATTCTAAATGGACTCCTGTTTGATTTTTGTCTTGTTTTGTGTAACGACTTCTCTGATGAGGTCTGAAATGATCTTGCCTTTTCTTGTCCTGTCTGGTCTGATGTTGACTCATAAGGTTTGGTTTTGTCAATGTCTGATCCGATGTAACGTAGACCCTCAAATACTGATGACAATGCTGGCTTCTGTTCCTTTGGCATTTCTTGTTTTTAGTCTGATTATGTCCGATCTTGACGTGATCTTCTCAATTATGGTCTAGACATGTCTGTCTGTTTAGGTCTTTTTCTATTTTTGGCAGATGGTTTCAGGTTTGGTCTAGTCTTGTCTGATCCAATCTTACCTTATTTGGTTGTGTCTAATTTTGGCTCATCTTTTATTCAGGTTTTGTCCATTTTTTGCTTGGCTTGTTTTGTCTAGTCTGATCTTTGCCTGAGATCATGACCGATCTTGATTTTGTATTTTTTACCTGTGTTATTTCTCATCCGATCTCATCTGATACAGCCTTATATTGTCTTCTCTTGTCTGATTGGGTCGTCCTGTTGTTTTGTCTGGTCTGTTTGCGCATTGTCTAGTCTTTTTTTTCTGCGTTTGTTAGTTTTGTTTAGTCTGGTCTTTTTTAATCATTTATCATCTGTCTTTTTATGTCTGATCTTGACTGATCTAATCAAGTCTAATCTAGAGTCAGCCGATTTCTTTTTCTCAATGCTCCGGCTTGGTCTTGTGTTTCTCTGGTTTTGTCATTTCTGAACTGGACACACACACACACACACACACACACACACTCACTCACTCACTCTTTACGTGGTGGTCCGGTGTAAACTCTTTTCTGCACCACATGTCCCAGTGTTATGTGGTAACAGAGAAACACCTCCCCGAATCCGCCGTAATCCAAACGCTCCTTCTTGATGAGGTCTGAGGACCTCATGATGCCCAAATCCATGGTTTCACTGCTTAATGAGACATGGGCCAAATCCCAGATGGCTTCCTGTGCTCTAGACATGTGCTTTTATAAGGGATTTCGATAGGAGCAGCTACATATTATACGTGTACAACTGGAAGCCATTTGGGATTCAGACAGGAAGGAAACATACAAGGATTAACTTATGTCATGTAACACACAACACAAACACATTTAAATATGAACCAGTTGTTTTTTATAATAGATGTGTACTTTTTTAGTGGTGTTTTTTTTTATATATATATATTTCTAAATAATACAAATATGATCAAAGCTAGGGACAGGAAAATCGTGTGGCTCTGAAATTGTGTGAGAATCCAAGTAGTTATCATGTAAATATTAACATCCATATATTTCTACTCACACACACACACACACACACACACACACACACACACACACACACACACACACTAAATAAATAAATAATTATAAAAAAAATATATATGTGACTAATGCATTTTTTTATTTAAAAATAATGTAATTATATATAAGTATATGAATAATAAAAATTATTAATACACAAATGACAAACATTAAACATGACAGAAAAAAAGAAAATGAGTAAATCGTGTGGGAGAATAAAAATTGGGGGGGGGGGGGAATAAATATCACAAAAATAAATGGAATTTGAGAACAAAAAAAAAATTGCATCAAAAGAAAGGAGCTAAAAATAAAAGGGGAAAATAACGAATAATGGACAGAATGATAACCATGTCACTGGGACGCAGATTACGTCAATAAAATGAAGATAAAAAAAAAAAACGCTCGCTTGTGAAATGTCACAAGTCATGTGAAAAGAACCAAAGAAATGTGAAAAGGATTATGTAAAAATAAAACAAAAAATTGATAAACAGAAACAAATTTCTGAGAAAAAGTCTAAAGGGTAAAACTCCCATGGTTTGTGTAAACATATGGACACTTTGGACGACCAACCTATGATGACGGCTGTGCAGAAATTCTCACCTCAGATTAACGAGTTAGTCATCTGTGGGTTCAGTTCATAGGTTTGTTATGTCAAGAATTTCTTTCCTTGTTATTGGACTTCAGATCATCAGTTGTCTTATACAGAGGAAAGATTAAACACAGAGTCAGTAGCTCCTATTAGTACTACTAAATTTACTGGACACGTCCATATTATATAGTCTCCAAAACCATCACATGCTATGAGGAAACAATTCTCATGGACTGTCCAGGAAAGAAAGAGCTACCTCTGCTGCAGGGGATAAGTGTATTCAAATCACCACCCTCAGAAACTGTCAATTTACACCAATTCTTCTCAAAGTTCAAGTGGAGGTCATATTCTAATATCCACTGTTCAGAGGGGTCTGTGTAAAGTCAGGCCTTCATAGTCAAAAACATTATTTTGAAAGAACAACAAGCATTAGAATCTTGCTTGGGCCAAGAAACACAATGGACATTAGAGAACTGTCTTTTGGTCGGATGAGTCCAAATTTGAGATTTTTGGTTCTGAAATGGAGAAACGGATGGTTCCCAAAACTGTGGTTCCCACTGTGAAACATTGAGGAGGAGGTGTGATGGTGTGGAGGTGCTTTTCCCGCAGACACTGTTGATGAAAATTGAGGGCACATTTAACCAGCATGTCTACGACAGCATTTTTTAAATCCCATTTGGTTTGCACTTGGTGAGACCAACATTTGCTTTACTTTTTCATCTTCTTCTTCTTTCGGTTTCTCCCATTAGGGGTCACCACAGAGGATCATCCGACTCCAAACCCCCCTGTCCTCTACATCTGCCTCTTTCAACCCAACTACCTGCATGTCTTCCCTCACCACATCCATAAACCTTCTTCTTGGTCTTCCTCCTTCCTGATGGCTCAATCCTCAGCATTCTCCTAGCGATATACCCCATGTCCCTCCTCTGCACATATCCCAACCATCTCAAACCTACATTTGAATCATTTATCTATTTGTCCCAATAAAAAGAGTGATGGAGTGGTGGATCAGATGGCCTGGTTTCCACAATCAGCAATTCCACATGATTTCGGCTCGGAGAGTAAAGGAAAAGCAGCCAACAAGCACTCAACACCTCTGCGAATTCCTTAAGATTATAGGAAAACCATTTCAGGTGGGAACCTTATGGGGCTAAGAGAATCTCCAGAGGGGAGAATCTGAAGACTGGAGATGTGTTCTGGTTGTTTAACACGGGTTTGTTGCCTTAACAATTTCATACAAGTTTCACAAGTTGGAGGTCTTCAGTATTAAAATGTTCAATGTTGATAATACAAAGTACAAAATAAAAAGCTCCTGGTAGTGTGTGTGTGTGTGTGTGTGTGTGTGTGTGTGTGTGTGTGTTTATGAAATGAAATATTTGAGAATAATAAGGCACTATTTAAGGCGGAAGTGTTATTCGAGTGTGTGAAGTGACGCGCCGCAGGAAAGGTGAGCGCGCCAGTGCGTCACATCTTGGAGAGTCCAGAGCGGAAGTAGAGAATAAAGTAGTCTCGACGAAAGAGGAGAAAAGCGGATATGCTTCAAATGGGAAAGATTTAAAGCTTTAAAACTTCAACTTCACAATGACTTTAAAGAAGAATTTTAAACAAAACAATCAAAAGTGTCTTTTTCGTTTCTTTAAATAAAAAAAAACTGAGTCTTGGTGATGGTCGTGCGCTTCCTGGTGGACAAATACGCACCTGCGTGTATTTCACGTGAACAAAACGTGAAATAAACAAATCCTGTAGACATGAAGTGTCTGTTACTCTTATAAACTCGTATAAGCTCTTATAAACGCTTAAAGACTGACCTTTATGCGACCCCTGGATTATAAAACACCTCCCAGGTCCAATACTGAGCCCCCCCCCACCCCACACACACACACCATCATCATGAAGATATTTTATATTGTATCATTCAAACACTACTGAATAACTTTACTTACCCTCGTACATTGTATCCTACATTCACTTCCTGCACACTGTTTCCGTATTATAGAAACAACAGCTCAAACGAAAGCCAGAGAAGAAAAAAAAAAAAACACTCCGAAACGTGGAAACACGCCTTCATCCATCCATCCAGACTGAAGTAATCAATACCAGAACACAGGCGTCGTTTTATACCTCCACAACTTCCTAAACATGAGTGTCTCAGGGAGAATGGAGTGAAGGTGAAGTGCTGCTGAGGTTCTCCCGAGAAAAACTTTATATATAAAATACATTCGATTTCTTTTCTTTTTCAATCCTGATAAAGAGGAGAATGTAAACAACAATCACTACTAGTACAACTACTACAACTACCTTTACACCATCACCAAACACTATAACAACTACTACAACTACCTCTACACCATCACCAAACACTATAACAACTACTACAACTACCGCTACACCATCACCAAACACTATAACAACTACTACAACTACCTCTACACCATCACCAAACACTATAACAACTACTACAACTACCTCTACACCATCACCAAACACTATAACAACTACTACAACTACCTCTACACCATCACCAAACACTATAACAACTACTACAACTACCTCTACACCATCACCAAACACTATAACAACTACTACAACTACCTCTACACCATCACCAAACACTATAACAACTACTACAACTACCTCTACACCATCACCAAACACTAGTACAACTACTACAACTACCGCTACACCATCACCAAACACTATAACAACTACTACAACTACCTCTACACCATCACCAAACACTAGTACAACTACTACAACTACCGCTACACCATCACCAAACACTATAACAACTACTACAACTACCTCTACACCATCACCAAACACTAGTACAACTACTACAACTACCGCTACACCATCACCAAACACTATAACAACTACTACAACTACCTCTACACCATCACCAAACACTAGTACAACTACTACAACTACCGCTACACCATCACCAAACACTATAACAACTACTACAACTACCTCTACACCATCACCAAACACTAGTACAACTACTACAACTACCGCTACACCATCACCAAACACTATAACAACTACTACAACTACCTCTACACCATCACCAAACACTAGTACAACTACTACAACTACCGCTACACCATCACCAAACACTATAACAACTACTACAACTACCTCTACACCATCACCAAACACTAGTACAACTACTACAACTACCGCTACACCATCACCAAACACTATAACAACTACTACAACTACCTCTACACCATCACCAAACACTAGTACAACTACTACAACTACCGCTACACCATCACCAAACACTATAACAACTACTACAACTACCTCTACACCATCACCAAACACTAGTACAACTACTACAACTACCGCTACACCATCACCAAACACTATAACAACTACTACAACTACCTCTACACCATCACCAAACACTAGTACAACTACTACAACTACCGCTACACCATCACCAAACACTATAACAACTACTACAACTACCTCTACACCATCACCAAACACTAGTACAACTACTACAACTACCGCTACACCATCACCAAACACTATAACAACTACTACAACTACCTCTACACCATCACCAAACACTAGTACAACTACTACAACTACCGCTACACCATCACCAAACACTATAACAACTACTACAACTACCTCTACACCATCACCAAACACTAGTACAACTACTACAACTACCGCTACACCATCACCAAACACTATAACAACTACTACAACTACCTCTACACCATCACCAAACACTAGTACAACTACTACAACTACCGCTACACCATCACCAAACACTATAACAACTACTACAACTACCTCTACACCATCACCAAACACTAGTACAACTACTACAACTACCGCTACACCATCACCAAACACTATAACAACTACTACAACTACCTCTACACCATCACCAAACACTAGTACAACTACTACAACTACCGCTACACCATCACCAAACACTATAACAACTACTACAACTACCTCTACACCATCACCAAACACTAGTACAACTACTACAACTACCGCTACACCATCACCAAACACTATAACAACTACTACAACTACCTCTACACCATCACCAAACACTAGTACAACTACTACAACTACCGCTACACCATCACCAAACACTATAACAACTACTACAACTACCTCTACACCATCACCAAACACTAGTACAACTACTACAACTACCGCTACACCATCACCAAACACTATAACAACTACTACAACTACCTCTACACCATCACCAAACACTAGTACAACTACTACAACTACCGCTACACCATCACCAAACACTATAACAACTACTACAACTACCTCTACACCATCACCAAACACTAGTACAACTACTACAACTACCGCTACACCATCACCAAACACTATAACAACTACTACAACTACCTCTACACCATCACCAAACACTAGTACAACTACTACAACTACCGCTACACCATCACCAAACACTATAACAACTACTACAACTACCTCTACACCATCACCAAACACTAGTACAACTACTACAACTACCGCTACACCATCACCAAACACTATAACAACTACTACAACTACCTCTACACCATCACCAAACACTAGTACAACTACTACAACTACCGCTACACCATCACCAAACACTATAACAACTACTACAACTACCTCTACACCATCACCAAACACTAGTACAACTACTACAACTACCGCTACACCATCACCAAACACTATAACAACTACTACAACTACCTCTACACCATCACCAAACACTAGTACAACTACTACAACTACCGCTACACCATCACCAAACACTATAACAACTACTACAACTACCTCTACACCATCACCAAACACTAGTACAACTACTACAACTACCGCTACACCATCACCAAACACTATAACAACTACTACAACTACCTCTACACCATCACCAAACACTAGTACAACTACTACAACTACCGCTACACCATCACCAAACACTATAACAACTACTACAACTACCTCTACACCATCACCAAACACTAGTACAACTACTACAACTACCGCTACACCATCACCAAACACTATAACAACTACTACAACTACCTCTACACCATCACCAAACACTAGTACAACTACTACAACTACCGCTACACCATCACCAAACACTATAACAACTACTACAACTACCTCTACACCATCACCAAACACTAGTACAACTACTACAACTACCGCTACACCATCACCAAACACTATAACAACTACTACAACTACCTCTACACCATCACCAAACACTAGTACAACTACTACAACTACCGCTACACCATCACCAAACACTATAACAACTACTACAACTACCTCTACACCATCACCAAACACTAGTACAACTACTACAACTACCGCTACACCATCACCAAACACTATAACAACTACTACAACTACCTCTACACCATCACCAAACACTAGTACAACTACTACAACTACCGCTACACCATCACCAAACACTATAACAACTACTACAACTACCTCTACACCATCACCAAACACTAGTACAACTACTACAACTACCGCTACACCATCACCAAACACTATAACAACTACTACAACTACCTCTACACCATCACCAAACACTAGTACAACTACTACAACTACCGCTACACCATCACCAAACACTATAACAACTACTACAACTACCTCTACACCATCACCAAACACTAGTACAACTACTACAACTACCGCTACACCATCACCAAACACTATAACAACTACTACAACTACCTCTACACCATCACCAAACACTAGTACAACTACTACAACTACCGCTACACCATCACCAAACACTATAACAACTACTACAACTACCTCTACACCATCACCAAACACTAGTACAACTACTACAACTACCGCTACACCATCACCAAACACTATAACAACTACTACAACTACCTCTACACCATCACCAAACACTAGTACAACTACTACAACTACCGCTACACCATCACCAAACACTATAACAACTACTACAACTACCTCTACACCATCACCAAACACTAGAGACGTGATGGAGATAAAGGAAGGAAGGAGACGTGATGGAGATAAAGGAAGGAAGGAGAAGTGATGGAGATAAATGAAGGAAGGAAAAGTGATGGAGATAAAGGAAGGAAGGAGAAGTGATGGAGATAAAGGAAGGAAGGAGAAGTGATGGAGATAAAGGAAGGAGATGTGATGGAGATAAAGGAAGGAGACGTGATGGAGATAAAAGAAGGAGACATGATGGAGATAAAGGAAGGAGACGTGATGGAGATAAAGGAAGGAGTGATGGAGATAAAGGAAGGAAGGAGAAGTGATGGAGATAAAGGAAGGAAGGAGAAGTGATGGAGATAAAGGAAGGAAGGAGACGTGATGGAGATAAAGGAAGGAAGGAGACTTGATGGAGATAAAGGAAGGAGACGTGATGGAGATAAAGGAAGGAGACGTGATGGAGATAAAGGAAGGAGACGTGATGGAGATAAAGGAAGGAGACATGATGGAGATAAAGGAAGGAGACGTGATGGAGATAAAGGAAGGAAGGAGAAGTGATGGAGATAAAGGAAGGAAGGAGACGTGATGGAGATAAAGGAAGGAAGGAGAAGTGATGGAGATAAAGGAAGGAAGGAGAAGTGATGGAGATAAAGGAAGGAGACGTGATGGAGATAAAGGAAGGAGAAGTGATGGAGATAAAGGAAGAAGTGATGGAGATAAAGGAAGGAGGAAATAGTGGGAAAAGAAAAGGAAGTGATAGGAAAAAGTGCTGAAGGAAAAACGAGTGACGGAGGAGAAGAAAATAACGGAGGAGTGCAGCGACGCACCTTTTTACTCGCCCCGCCGAGAGACACGTTCCGTGTCCGTTTGAAATCTCCCTCGAAGCTGAACATGGCTACACTTCTCCCATGAAGCTGCAGCGTCTGGATAACCTGCAGTGCACACACACACACACACACACACACACACACACACACACACACACACACACACACACAGTGTACTTTTTATCCGTTTACAGTTACACTCGTCACAGTGCCCTCTGATAGGAGACACGTCCTGGAGCCCTGACACTGGAGACTGCTTCTGAATGTCTGATACCTGATTGGTCAGAGCGTACTCGTTACTGACCAATAACTAACAGCGTTCTGATCCATGGAGCAAAAACGTCTTTCACAACCCAGAGTATGTTTTATATTTCTGATTCTTCAAAGTAGCCACCAGCTTTAATCCCAACCTGCTATTCTCTCAGTGAACCTCATGAGCGACCACCTGCAAGCTGGAGTAGCTCCCTGAGGTGTTAAGTGCTCGTTGGCTGCTTTTCCTTCACTCTCCGGTCCCAATTCATCCACAATGATCCCAACTGTATTTATATGAAGTGATTACCAGGTCAGATCTTCTGATGCAGCACTCCATCACTCTCCTTCATGGACAAATAGCTCTTACAGAACCTGGAGGTGTGATTGAATTTGAAGCGTTGATGTAAATCCACGGCTGCTGAACTTATCCTCTGCAGCAGAGGTAGCTCTCAGTCCTTCTTTCCTGGAACGGTTTTAAAGTCTGCACTTATGGATACATTTAAAGCTCTTGAGATGTTTCAGGCTGTCTGACCATCATTTCTTAAACATTGATGGACTGTAGTTTGGATGTCTTCAGTATTAATGCACAATGTGGAGTATAAAAAGAGAGAAAGTCCACTGAAGTAGAAGAGAAACTTTTGGCTGCTGCTGCTGCAGATTTAATTTATAAAGTGATACATTTCTGCCTCAACACTAAATACTGCAATCATTCATTCATAAAATATTACACAATAAAACAACACAATCTCAATCTGAGCTCAGTAACATCCTACAGAAGGAGGAGGAGGAAGTGAAATTAGTAAATGGAGAAAGAGGAAGATGAGGAGGAGGAGGAAAAGAAACCATAGGAACAAAACAAAGTTGAAGTATGAGAAGAATATGAATAAAAAGAAGAACAAGAAGAAATGAAGAAGAAGAGGGGGAAGAGGAAGAAGAGGAGAAGGAGGAAGAAGAAGATGATGAAAAAGAAGAGGGTGAGCAAGACACGGAATAGGAGGAAGAAGAGGATGAGCAAGAAGAAGAGGAGGAAAAAGAAGGGGAGGAGGAGGGAAAGAAGAAGAAAATTAGGAGGAAGAAGGAGAGGAGGAAGAAGAGGATGAACAAGAAGAAGAGGAGGAAACAGAATGGAAGGAGGAGGGGAAGAAGAAAAGGAGGAGGAAGGAGGGGGAGGAAGAAGGAGAGGAGGAAGAAGAAGATGAGCAAGAAGAAGAGGAGAAGGAAACAGAAGGGGAGGAGGAGGGGAAGAAGAAGAAAAGGAGGAGGAAGGAGGGGGAGGAAGAAGGAGAGGAGGAAAAAGAGGATGAGCAAAAAGAAGAGGAGGAGGAAACAGAAGGGGAGGAGGAGGGGAAGATGAAGAAAATGAGGAGGAAGAAGGAGAGGAGGAAGAAGAGGATGAACAAGAAGAAGAGGAGGAAACAGAATGGAAGGAGGAGGGGAAGAAGAAAAGGAGGAGGAAGGAGGGGGAGGAAGAAGGAGAGGAGGAAGAAGAAGATGAGCAAGAAGAAGAGGAGGAGGAAACAGAAGGGGAGGAGGAGGGGAAGAAGAAGAAAAGGAGGAGGAAGGAGGGGGAGGAAGAAGGAGAGGAGGAAAAAGAGGATGAGGAAAAAGAAGAGGAGGAGGAAACAGAAGGGGAGGAGGAGGGGAAGATGAAGAAAGGGGGGAGGAAGAAGGAGAGGAGGAAGAAGGGAAGGAGGAAGAAGAAATGGAGGAGGAAGGGAAGGAGGAAGAAGAAGATAAAGAAGAAGGGGAGGCAAAGGAGCAGAAGGAAACAGAAGAGGATGAGAAAGAGGCATAGGAGGAGGAGGCGGAAGAAGAAGAGGAGAAAGATGAATAAGGGGAGGAGAAGGAGCAGAAGGAGGAAGATAAGGAAGAGGAGAAGGAAGAAGAAGGGGAGGGTGAGTAAGAAGAGGAGGAGGAAGAAGAGAAGGAAGGAGAAGAAGAGGAGGAAAATGATTAGTAAGAAGAAGAAGAGGAGGAGGAGGAAGAAGGCAGTGTTGTAAACGGAGTGTAAATAGGGTTAAATAGGGTACTTGAGTTCGGGCCCTGCACCCTGAGTAGTGCACATGTAGCGGATTGGGACACAGCTCGTTGTGCAGGTTAGCTAACACTGTAGGTTGCTAATGACTCAGCAGAATGAACACAAACTGACCGCGGATTTGACATCACATGGGTTTTTGTGGTAGAAAATATTCCGCTATTGTGTCTCCTCATTCCCAGAAAAATAAACCTGTAACTACAAAAACAATGGAAACACCGCCATTTTAATCCGTAAAAGAGCTAGCCTAGCCTAGCCTAGCTTAGCATAGCGCTCCGGCATTCAGACCCTGTGCTGCACTTCAGGAGTGACTCCTGCCCGGGTTTAGAACACTTTCACCCTTTTTCACACCGGTATAAAGCTGAACATTTACCTGAAATGTAGATAAATATTCAGTTTAAGATGAAATGTGAACAAATATCCGAGAAACCGAAACAAAAACTGCGCCGCTCTGCTTCCCTCCTCAGCTGTAGCTTTCAGAAGCACAACAGAGCCGTGGCCACGCCCACCCCAATCAGTGTCACACGCGATTCGACCGATTCGGAGACCCTGCAATCCTATTGGTTGATGCGCTTTGGGGGCGGGGTAGAGTGTCAAAAGCACTTCCTGCATTCACTTTAAGGTCATTGTGTGTGTGTGTGTGTGTGTGTGTGTGTGTGTGTGTGAGTGAGAGAGAGAGACTGTGATTATTTAGTTTTCAGTTATTTTAAATATATTTCACATTTTAATGTAATTTACTATATATGTATTTTATGTGGTGTGGTGTGAAGTTGTGTGGTGTAATGTTGTGTGGTGTGTGGTGTGGTGTGGTGTGGAGTTGTAAGGCATAGTGTGGTGTAATGTTGTGTTGTGAGGTGTGGCATGGAGTTGTGTGGAGTGGTGTGGTGTGGATTTGTGTGGCGTGAAGTTGTGTGGCGTTGTTATTTAAAATATATTTTACATTTAAATGTAATTTAATATATATGTATTTTTTGTGGTGTGGTGTGAAGTTGTGTGGTGTGGTGTGGTGTAGAGTTGTGTAGCATGGTGTGGAGTTGTGTGGCGTTGTGTGGCGTGGTGTGGAGTTGTGTGGAGTTGTGTAGTGTGGTGTGGAGTTGTGTGGCGTGGTGTGGAGTTGTGTAGTGTGATGTGGAGTTGTGTAGTGTGGTGTGGAGTTGTGTGGCGTAGTGTGGTGTGGAGTTTTGTAGCATGGTGTGGAGTTGTGTGGATTTGTGTGGTGTGGAGTTGTGTGGCGTTGTGTGGATTTGTGTGGCGTAGTGTGGTGTGGAGTGGAGTTGTGTGGAGTGGAGTTGTGTGGAGTTTTGTAGCATGGTGTGGATTTGTGTGGCGTTATTTAAAATATATTTCACATTTAAATGTAATTTATTATATGTGTATTTTTTGTGGTGTGGTGTAAAGTTGTGTGGCGTAGTGTGGTGTGGAGTTGTGTGGAGTTGTTTGGTGTGGTGTGGTGTGGAGTTGTGTAGTGTGGTGTGGAGTTGTGTGGTGTGGAGTTGTGTGGCATGGTGTGGAGTTGTGTAGTGTAGTGTGGAGTTGTGTAGTGTGGTGTGGAGTTGTGTGGCATGGTGTGGAGTTGTGTAGTGTGGTGTGGAGTTGTGTAGTGTGGTGTGGAGTTGTGTAGTGTGGAGTTGTGTGGCGTGCAGTTGTGTCATATTGTGTGGCGTGGTGTGGAGATGTGTGGCGTGGTGTGGTGTGGAGATGTGTGGCGTGGTGTGGTGTGGAGATGTGTGGAGTTGTGTAGTGTGGTGTGGAGTTGTGTGGCGTGGTGTGGTGTGGAGATGTGTGGCTTGTGTGGAGTTGTGGGGTGTGGAGTTGTGTGGCGTGGTGTGGAGATGTGTGGCGTGGTGTGGTCTGGAGTTGTGTGGCGGATGTGGCAGGACGTGTGCAGGATGTGACAGGACGTGACAGGACGTGACAGGACGTGTGTGGGACGTGTGTGGGACGTGTGCGGGACGTAGCAGGTTGTGTGCAAGACGTGTGCAGGACGTGTGCAGGAGGTGTGCAGGATGTGTGCAGGACGTGTGCAGGGCATGTGCAGGGCTTGTGCAGGACGTGTGCAGGATGTGTGCAGGACGTGTGCAGGACGTGTGCAGGGCGTGTGCAGGGCTTGTGCAGGGCGTGTGCAGGGCGTGTGCAGGTTGGTGCAGGGCGTGTGCAGGGCGTGTGCAGGGCTTGTGCAGGACGTGTGCAGGGCTTGTGCAGGGCTTGTGCAGGATGTGTGCAGGATGTGACAGGATGTGTGTGGGACGTGTGCGGGACGTAGCAGGTTGTGTGCAAGACGTGTGCAAGACGTGTGCAAGACGTGTGCAGGACGTGTGCAGGGCTTGTGCAGGGCTTGTGCAGGATGTGTGCAGGATGTGACAGGATGTGTGTGGGACGTGTGCGGGACGTAGCAGGTTGTGTGCAAGACGTGTGCAAGACGTGTGCAGGACGTGTGCAGAGCTTGTGCAGGACGTGTGCAGGACGTGTGCAGGGCGTGTGCAGGGC
>MU551626.1:693264-733383 GCA_024362625.1 Silurus asotus
GGAATTTACTAAATATTTCAGGAAAGCTTATAACAGCGAACTTAATAATATCTTGGTTCAAACAACCAGATTTAATGCAATTCCAGTTGAATTTCTACCTGCACATTCATCAATCACATGCAGGCTTACTGCAGGGTTACTGAGGCCACGCCGCCTACATGCACCATTCCTTCCTCCATAACATAACAGATCATTTCTTGCATTTCTTGGTGAATGTTCAAGTAAATGACGTCAATATTACATACATTTGTGTTTAAAACTTCTTTTTTCTGTGTGTAAACAATGTCAAAAATGCCATTTTTTAAATAATTTGTATCAGTTTTCATGAATGTCCACATATGACCCAGTTTACATGCATTTCCCCAGGTTTCTAATTTATTCTCATAAAATTTCAATAAATTCCTTGTAAGTTTCCAACAAGTATTTTTCACATTTCCAAAAGTTCTGTTGGAAAGTTTCAGGAAATTTACCAGAAATGTTTTCCCTTTTGCAGCGTTTTATATACAGTACAGACCAAAAGTTTGGACACACCTTCTCATTCAAAGAGTTTTCTTTATTTTCATGACTATGAAAATTGTAGATTCACACTGAAGGCATCATAACTATGAATTAACACGTGGAAATATTTATGGAATTATATACATAACAAAAAAGTGTGAAACAAGTGAAAAATGTCATATTGTAGGTTCTTCAAAGTAGCCACCTTTTGCTTTGATTACTGCTTTGCACACGCTTGGCATTCTCTTGATGAGCTTCAAGAGGTAGTCACCTGAAATGGTCTTCCAACAGTTTTAAAGGAGTTCCCCGAGAGATGCTTGGCACTTGTTGGCCCTTTTGCCTTCACTCTGCGGTCCAGCTCACCCCTAAACCATCTCGATTGGGTTCAGGTCCGGTGACTGTGGAGGCCAGGTCATCTGGTGCAGCACCCCATCACTCTCCTTCTTGGTCAAATAGCCCTTGATGCCTTCAGTGTGAATCTACAATTTTCATAGTCATGAAAATAAAGAAAACTCTTTGAATGAGAAGGTGTGTCCAAACTTTTGGTCTGTACTGTATATATATAAAACGTTGATTTAAAAAGTAGGACCAGGACTTATTATTTAGCATGCGATCTTGAGCCACACGACACTGAAAATATAAGCGGATAAAGACAAACCGAACGTAATGGTCTAAGAGTAATAAAACACATTGGGAAGGGATATTATTGGGAAATTACCACATTAAAGATACAAATGAATCCGCTACCGCTACGATACAACCCCCCCCACCCCCATTACGATGCGGTGCCGACCAATAATAAACATGATGCTCTGTAATTCAATATAGTATATAGCTATGATTCCTTTTGTTCAGACAGACAGCTAATCATCAGCTTACTTAAGTGCCTTCTGCCTTCTAACTCATGGCCCCTTCACAAACACGCCAGTGTAGTGCAACAAAAAAGAAAGGAGAAAAAAAAGATCAAATAAAACCAGTTCTGTCTCCAGGAAGATGCAGCTCTACCTCTGCCATGTTAATCTAATCTATTAATTCTATGTGACTCTCAGGACACGCCTCGGTCTCCGTAGTGTTGCGATACGTCATATTCTGCTGAGAGAACGGATAAAAAAACGAGGAGAAAATCGACCTACATACCAAATACTGTGCACAAATTATCGGTCACTTTCTAAATAATAAATGTGTAGTGCATCTACTATAAATATGCAAATATGTTCAAAACTATACATCGCGATTGGCAGCTCGTATCCCAGGCTTTACGTCGTTAACTCGTATGCCGATGCACTGATACGAATCGTTAGCTAAGCCTTCTGTGTGCAGCGGAGAGACGAATCTGCTTGTTGGATGAAAGGCTGAACTTCTGTGCCATTATGTAACCAAGTGTTGCTTCCCCCCCTGTTGGAGATGCGTTCCCAACATGTAGAGCGTCTCTCTCGTAGAACACATGAATTAAACATGAACGACTCGTTTCTCTGTGGAGCAGCAGAATGCGTGTGATGGGAATATGACGAGTGGGCAGGCGAGTGGAAGCTGATTAGTATGTGGCGTTTATGTTCATCGCAAAAAAAAGAACACCAAAAATCATACGACATTCTTATGAGAGCTTCATGATCATGTGTGTGTGTGTGTGTGTGTGTGTGTGTGTGTGTGTGTTCCTCCCTGTATTAGGAGATGACCTATCTCTGCATCCCGGCTGCTGATCTTCCCACGCAGGACTTGTGAGTACCGAACACATCACATGGGACTATGATGTGGGTCCAAAATAAATGAAATAAATAAATATCTCGCTATCATCCTGTCTTCTGCCAGTTCTGGTTACTCTGGCAACCATTAGAAAGAGGGGGGGGATAAACCTACACACACACACACACACACGTAAAAAATTCAATAAAATTACCTAACACATGACAAGAGTAAATATGCTAGGATTAGATAATATGAACCCAACCAGGTACTTAGAAAACAAACACACACACACGAACGCGCACACACACACACACCACTTCCTTTTGTGGCTCTCAGAGTTCAGGAAGGAAGTTGTGAGTGTGTGCTGCTGCCTGCCTGGTCCCTGCTGCGCCTATATTTATAAGCGTGAACCCTGCGGAACCCTGTGGAGCCCTAAACACACCCCAGTACGAAACCCACTCCGTCCAACAACAGTACACACACTGCATTTTCTCAGCATGAGCCTGTCAGGACACACACACACACACACACACACAAACACACACTCGCATAAGCAGCCCCTACTCTATGACAGCTTATCTATATACTAAATATACATATCTGATATACTATATATGTGTGTGTGTGTGTGTGTGTGTGTGTGTGTGTGTGTGCATTTTGGACCCTGGGAGGTCGGTGATTGAATTAGGATTTTATATAGTTATTATAACAAAATATACATCGTCCAATTAATTGATTCTTAGTTAATTTTTTATTTTTTATTTTAATAAAATGTCTGATTGGTTAAAAAATATTTATTTATATTTTATAAAATTTAAGAATAAATCAAATGAAAGGAAAACACTTTTGATTATATTCATTACATTAAATAATCAATTTAATTGCCACTGATCTAATTGATTAAATCTCATTTAAAAAAAAATAAAAAAAATAAAAGGTTTTCATTTGTTAGACCCCATTTGGTTAATACCGATCTAAATTTGTGTGTTGTACATTTTTTATTTAATTTTATAAAGATCTGATTTACTTATTTCAGCATGTTTAATCAAATGTCTTCATTCCTTCAATCCTTCATCCGTTCACTCCTTCGATATGTTGAATTGTCAGGATTTTTTCCTTTTAAGAGAAATTCTTTAAGCTGGACATGAAATGCTAAAGAATCTGTAGCGCTAGCGTTAGCCGCTAACCAAGAAGTGGCTAGTGGTTAACGCTAGTGCCACGGATTCTTTGGGATCCGAGCGCAGGGTCTGCCGTGATCTGGCGCCCCCGGACCACAGAGGGTTAAGAGCCTTGTTCAAGGTCCCAAGAGTGTCAGCTTGACGATACGGGGGCTTAAACCTCGAACCTCCTGATTAGTAACCCAGCGCCTTAACCACTAAACTCCCACTCCCCCCTATGTTTTCAAATTTAATAACAACAATATTATTAATAAAAAATTAGCTTAAAGTGCGAGGCGGAGATGAAACAAACTTGTGTCCCGCCACTTAAAACGGTCCTGAGGGAACTCGGATTTTATGTAGGTTCCACACATAAAAATACATCCATATGTGCACCGAACCACAAGCCGTGTATCGAAATATTACTAATATTACTGAAATATTTCAGTACGAATACGACGTACCATTACATCCTTACACTACTGTATTTCTGAGAGCAGAAGACACACTGTGTATAAAATAAATACAGGAAAAAAAGCGTTTTTTTCCATTCAGACAGTTTTGTACTACAAACACCAACCACAGCTTTAAGTCATCAGTACTTCTTCGTGACTGTGATATAAGTATAAGGTTATAATCCAATTATAATCCATTATAAATCGCTCTGCTTTACGTCAGGCCACTGTTGACCTCCTAAAGTCGTGTAACCCTGAACCTACCCCTGGAGCATCACCTTATTTATAAACATATATGACGACGAGGGGCGACATAGTGGTATACCATTTCTGCCTTTTAGCTTCAGGGTCATGTTAGTGTTTGACCCTGAGCTCAGATTACCGTCTGCATGAAGTTGCTCATGTTCTCAGGTTCCTCGACATGTATGGAGTCTAAATCCTGGGTTCATATATCGTTCTTCCCTTAACGTACAATATAGTGTTATTATTTTGTACTTTTCTCCCCCCAACTTATCATCTGCCAGTCTTCAATCTGTACCACATGACGCTGCAATCTGCCCCCTTCTGCATACACAAGCATGCAGTGATTGACAAGAGTGACAGATTATGCCCCTCCCACTTGTTTATTGGCCCAAAACTCTCCGGTAGGAATCCCGAATTTGACTAGATGGCGTAATTAGTGCTTTCCGATCGTCTAGCTGAGGTAAAGCCCACAGAAATAACTCCTCAAGTCCCTCTGAAACCTGAGGAGGGTCTCGCACGTTAGCAGGAAACACAACGGTACTTCATCCGACGTGTAAATGAGGTAAAGAAAAACATATAAAACTCATTTTTGTATGACAAAGGTTTATTCAACACCTTCTTAAAGCCCCCCCTCATATTCGAAGCCCCGCCCCCTTTTCCCTATTGTCACTAAACATCATATTCTCTCCAGGATTAAATCCACCAGGTGTCCCAGGATGAACCTGGAAATCCTGCCTGATGCAAATACGTATAGATGATTATCTCCTTTGCTCACACACCCACACACACACACACACACACACACACACACACACACACACACACTTCGTCTCTCTAATTCTCTCTCTCTTTCTGACTGTACCTCTTTTTTTTTCTTTCTCACACATTATATGTGTGTGTGTATGTGTATGTGTGTGTGTGTGTGTGTGTGTGTGTGTGTGTGTGAACTCAGGAAGAAGCATTTCAAGCAGAGCATCATGTTTATGCATGAGTGCAGGCTGAAAGGAGAAGGATGTCTGGTCCACTGGTAAGTGTGTAAGACCTCGATTACTTTTTAATACATCATGTATCCAGTTTCTTACACACACACACACACACACACACACACACACACACACACACACAAACTTACTCTAAGAGGGAGCGGTGTGAGTACGGTGGGTGAATCGTTCACCACCGACGCCTCCCAAATCTGGTGAGTTTGTGTTTCTCAGAAACGTCGCCCTCTTCACCGACTCTAAACTAACACCCGTGTGTGTCGTGTGTCATTACAGGAAAAAGGGCTTTCGAAAAGTTCACTAAAAAGAAATAGTTGGCGATTTTTAAAAAAAGATTACGCCGTGGGAGGAACTTCGGCTACGCAAAGGCCCAAACTCCTCTACAATGTTTTTTTACACTCGGAACTCGAAATCAAAAACAACAACACGTGGATTCGAGTATTTCCATGAAACGTCTGAATCGAGCATCACAACATACACAATATAGCAAAAGGATTGAGACACCTGACTTTTCCAGCCAGATGTAATTCTCCCCCCAATAATGTTAAAACTAAATCAAAGGCACATAAATGTATGGGTTTTCGGAAATGTTCACTTCACCTGAACGAGGAGACACAAACCTGGTCCATTACTTGGGTTGAAGTGAAAGATCTCCTGCTATAGAGCTCCAACCCTATTGAACATCTCTGGGATGAATTTTTAATGCTCCTCACCCTCACCTACATCAGTACTAATACCTTTGTCCCCAAAAAATCTAGTGGAACTTCTTCCCAGAAGGATGGAGCTTATTATAACAGAAATCTGGACTAAACGTGGAATCTTATACCAACTTTTTGTCTCGCACTGTTTAAAAACTTTTGAATTCGGAATAATAATCCTTTATTAGGGCGTATAATTCAGAATTATATATAATATAATATAATATAATATAATATAATATAATATAATATAATATAATATATAAAACCTTAAACCTTTTGTAATCTTAAAAAAAAAAGAATGAAAATTAAATAAATAAATAAATAAAAACCAATAAGTAAAAATTAGCAATTAAATAAAATGTAGTTTAGTACCATAAGATTATATATGATATGAAACTACTGTATATGATATAAAATGATGATATATGACACAATATTATATTATATATGATACTATGTGATGTTTATCGTATCACATATCGTATAGTTTCATATCGCATCATCTAATGCTTATTAAATCTTTGCTGAATTTGCAAGAATTTCACATATAATATCATATGATATAAAACTATATTATATAATATGAAATTATATGATAAGATACAATACGATATGATACTGGTATGATAATATGATACCGTATATATTATACGATACTATATGATATGATACTAAATGATATATGATGTTAAACCATATAATATAATATAATGTGATATTTTTTATATATAATGATATCAGTATGAAATCCGATGATGATTTTTTTAACATTTGTAGCAACACGACTACAAAATGGCTTCCTATGAAAGTAACAGCTTGAACACACACCTGATCAGAGCCTTTTGGAAATCACCTCATTTCCAGTAATACATTTATAGGGCTACATTTATTAAAAGAAATCTCGATTTTGTGAATCGATTTTTGTAACTTTGAAAAAACTATATCTATATTAATAAAATAAATATATATCTTTATTAATAAAATAAATATATATATATTTAAAATAAATCTGGTAGACTAAAAATTCAAGGATAAAAAATTTTTATCTTCAACAGTAAAATTACTTTTAATGATGAATTCATGCCTGTAAAAGTAAAAAAAAAAAAACCTACAGCAATTTATATACAGTATTTTTGCATATTTGAATAGATTTTTGGATGGCATATTGTTTTTACAACCTGTGAGCAAATATTACGCACCTAGATTTTATTATCGCATGTGCAGAAAATATGAGGGGGTTGACGATGGTTTGTCCCAAAGCATAAAAGTTTTTTGTCACAGACTCCACGTATGACCATCACTTCAAAAATAATAATTAAATCGATTTTCTGGAACAAAACTAAACAAAAACAAGTGTTGCTACAGGTACCTGAAAAATCACTAAATGGACAAAGAACATTACGAAACGTCCCCATTTTTTAGTTTCTTATTATATATACCACAGTAATATAACCACAGACTCCGAATATTTTAAATTCCTAAAATGTTATATACAGATGGTCCCCTGAGTTACGATGGTTGATTTTTTACTTTGACCCTGACGATACGAAACTAAAAACATTTTCAATTTCATTCAACAGGCAAATATATACAGTGTATCGTTTATATATTACAGTATTTTACATAGTGAGTTTGGCTGTATGATGGTTACATCATTAACTGAATACTTCCCCATACTGATCAGCATTCTTTAAGACTCCTAGGCCATGTCTAGACTTACGATGAGGTCATCACAACTCATCTCCATCCCTTAGTGGTGTGCTTCAGGTTTCAGGTATTGTAATGTATAAAACATAGCCTTAGGTGCATTCCAAATTCGCATTTTAAATTTATTATGCGGAAAAAAAACGTATATTTACACTATATTTAAATAAATATATTTCTGTGAAGCTGCTTTGGGACAGGATCCATTGTTTAAATGAATAATTAGACGCTGTTTAATACGATTTAGAGAGTTTCCTTGCAGTGGTACGAATAATCAGACGTAGCTTGTAATGTCACGCCCCTACAGACGTAGCTTGCGATGTCACGCCCCTACAGACGTAGCTTGCGATGTCACGTCCCTACAGACGTAGCTTGCGATGTCACGCCCCTACAGACGTAGCTTGCGATGTCACGGCCCTACAGACGTAGCTTGCGATGTCACGCCCCTACAGACGTAGCTTGCGATGTCACGCCCCTACAGACGTAGCTTGCGATGTCTCGCCCCTACAGACGTAGCTTGCGATGTCACACCCCTACAGACGTAGCTTGCGATGTCACGCCCCTACAGACGTAGCTTGCGATGTCACGCCCCTACAGACGTAGCTTGCGATGTCACTCTCTTACAACAAGGTCAAAACGTTTGAAATGGAAACGACACACAAACACACACATTTTAATGCAAATTGACCGTTTGGACTTTATTGCAGTGGGCGTGGCTTCGCTTGCTATGTTTGATTAGTAGGTCACGTGACCGTGATCGAAGATTCGAAGATGTGTGAATCGTGATTACACGAAATTAACGTATCTTATTCACGGGGGATAATAAAAAAAGGCGCACAAGACACTTATTTTTTTTGTCACACAAATTTGCTCTGAGCTCGTTCCCAGGAGTGACGGAAACCGAGCGATTTGAAACCATTAGAGTGAAAGTGTTGTACGCTTTTCTGTTTTCCTCCTGTCGTACAGTCTGGCGGGTGTGTCGCGCAGCGTTACGCTGGTCGTGGCTTACATCATGACAGTGACGAGTCTGGGCTGGCAGGAGGCGCTGGCAGCGGTCAGGGCGGCACGGCCCTGCGCCACGCCTAACCCCGGCTTTCAGAAACAGCTGCAGGAGTTTCAGAGCACGCAGGCGGAAGAGGTCTGTCACATACACACACCCACACCATGGTGAAGTGTCACATTCACTAGTGAGTCACAGGCTTACAGGTGTTCTGAGGGAAGAAACTGAAACGTCTGCTTTCAAGCATCAGTTATCTTATCTTCATTTCCATAAATCTAACCAACACTCTGACCTTCTAAGACTTCAAGGAATCTCTGAGTGTGTTTCAGAACAAGCGGGGAATATTCATTATTTTCTAATCTGAACTTTAAATTCAGATTGAGATCTTAGTAAATTATTTGCTGATTTGAAGATCAGATTGTTTTTTTTTTTATAGTCCACTTATCCATCTATCCACCCATCTATACATTCTTCTATTTGTCCATCCATCCATCCATCCGTTCCTCTATCCTCTCGTCTAACCCATCCATTAATTCACTGATTTTGATCTGTTCATTCATTCATGTCTATATATCCTTTCATCAACCAACCTTTTGTCCATCCATTCATTAAACCAATCCATCCATTATCCATCTATCCATCCATCCATCCATCCATTTGTCTATACATTCCCCTATCATCTACCTTAACCCAGCCAGCCAATCATTGTTTTGTCCATCCATCCATCCATCCATCCATCCATCCATCCATCCATCCATTTATTCCTCTATCCTTTGGCCTAACCCATACATCCACTGATTTTGTCTATTTATCCATCCTTTTACATCCCACCATCTATCCATCTATCTGTCCAATTCCTTTCATTAGTCTATCTGTTCATTCATCCATATGTCTATAAATCCTTTCATCAACCAACCTTGTGTCCATCCATTTATTAAACCAATTTTCCATCCATCCATCCATCCATCCATCCATCCATCCATCCATCCATCCATCCATCCATTTGTCTATACATTCCTCTATCCTCTACCCTAACCAAGCCAACCATAAATGTTGTCTATTTATTCTTCTATCCTCTTCCTTAACCCAGCCAGCCAATCATTGTTTTGTCTATTCATTCATCCATCCATCCATCCATCCATCCATCCATCCATCCACTCATAATGCTTTAGAAACCCCCGATAATGTTATTTATCATTCCTTACTCACTAACCCCCACGTTTCAATCCAAATGTCACTGGTTTATCGTAACACAGCCCACACCTGCTGAATCCTCTATTCTGATTGGTCTGAAGATTGCTGATTTATTTTCTGTAACAGCAGATTTCTATTCAGTCACTCGTCTTTTTGTATCCAACACTCACAGGGATGTAACTGTTGATGACTGGGGAGATTTTCTGTAAGATGTTAAATCACGATTTGCTTGAAACATAAGTGAGAACATGTTTAATTGTAACTATAAATGGATAAAAACTTCAACCTTTATGATGAATATACTTTGCAGCGTGTGTCTAATTGCTGTGAGGAATAAAATGCTTTAGGATATTGACTCTGGAAGGCAGCATATGTATAAAACTATTAAAAAAAATATATAATAATTCTTGAATTGAAACCGTTTTCAGTTTAGGGATTGGCTGAGGAGTGAGTATAAAGATTGTCCCTTTGACGACGAGGAACACGTACGCAACCTGCTCGCTCAGGCCTCCAGGAAGAGCGCAGGAACCGAGGGCAACCCCAGGGTGAACATGTGAAGCTCCAGCGAGATACGCCTTCTCCACGGCGATCACTGTGCTGCCTAAGCGAGATCTTCTTGCTGTTTTCGTCTGCTCCTTTCACATCCTGGCCTACAACTGTTCTCTAACTTATTGCCTCTTTTTGTACATAAACATTGCTGATGTTTTTACCTGAATAAAAAGAACTCATGTTGGAACCTGGCATGATCATTATTCCTCTACATTAATCTGTACTCTTCAATCTTCATCCACAAGCTCATTAAAGGGACTCACGTGGAGAATATGAACATGGATATATAAGGATGCCATGTACAGATGTGTATCTGAAGATGTACAGATGTGCTTTGATGTCTCTAGCAATACATACTTCTTGATACACAGTCTTTTGAATGTGAATTCACCCTATGCAGATCAAAAGTATTGGGACACGACTTTTCCACCCACATGTTAACACCCCTGGATGCTCTATCATGAAATTCTTCCTTCACTTAAACTAGGAGACCCAAACCTGTTCCAGCATGACAAGCTGGAGCAATAAAGATCTGCTTTCCATGGGTTGGAGTGGAAGATCTCCTGTTATAGAGCTCTGACTTTAAAACCTATTGGGATGAATTGGAACGCTGACTGCACCCCAGGCCTCTATAAGATCTAGTGGAACATCTTCACAGAGGAGTGGAGCTTATTAATTATGATATATATTATATATTAGAGCTGCTTTTTCCTCAGCTGGACCTGAGGGCTTTGACCTGAGTATCCCCAGTATCAAGCTGTGTTACTCGTTTAATTCTTTACTAAATAAATAAAACAAACAATATAACCCCAAGCTTCTACTGAGAGTGTGTGGGATCAAGTGTCCTAATACTTTTGGCCACAAAGTGTTTATAATAATAATAATTATTATAATAATAATAGGTTTTGATTTGATTTTACAGCCCTAATTTAAATGGCATCGCTTTTTTTACAGCGGATATAAAAAGTGTTGAAACGACAGAACCTTCCCCACCCTCAAAGTGAAATTGGAACCGATTAAAAAAGACAAACAAAAAAAAAAGCAGAAACATTGTAGGAAAAGAAGAAAAGTGCAAAAAATAATATGATGTGAAAAAAAAAGAGCAAAAGATATGATAACCCGGTTGCATAAGTATGTACACCCTTTACGGGATGTGTGTGTGTTCGGATCGTTTCAGGTTTTGTTTTAAAATTGATTCTTAGACTATTGAATTATTGCATTAACAAGTAGAGAAAAGGGAATTAACACAGTGATGTCGCCCAGAACACGACGTCCCTGTAAGATGTATTAAAGTGAGAGAGTAAAACTCACTGTGGAAGCTGCCAAGAGATCTACAGCAATATATAGGAAGCTGAATACTGGTATTTCTGTCGGTTTATCTGTCCATCCATCCATCCATCCATCCATCCATCCATCCATCCATCCACCCCTCTTAGTATTTTAGGCATTGGACCTTGGATCAGGAGGCCATGATGCCATTCAAATCCCAGCACCACCAAGCTACCCCTGTTGGGCCCTTGAGCAATGCCCTTAACCCTCAAACTGCTCAGATGTATGTTCCCCTGGATTATATTCCTATACATGTATTTACATGTGCAATGGTCTGAGGAGACCAATTAAAAAAAGCTATATCCACCACCGTGAAACATGGTGGTGGCAGCATCATGCTGTTTTTCCTCAGCCAGGACTGGAGCTTTGCTCAAGGAGGAGTGAATCATGAATCAGGAATCGGTACAAATAGCTGCAGGGTTTAGAACTGAACCTTTAGGAGTCTGCTGACATTGTTGTTTCTGTCTTTATATTTGAAACACCTGCAGACAGACAGACAGATAGATAGATAGATAGATAGATAGATAGATAGATAGATAGATAGATAGATAGATAGATAGATTTAATAAAATAAATTACCACTACTACTACTCTCTCTATCTCTTTCTTTCTGTCGCCAGATGGCGCTGTTTTCTGGTCACTTACATTTTAAAATAAATGTATTATTTGTTTTAAAGCACATTATGATGTAATAAATATAAATAAACTCTGTAGAAACACAGAGCAGTATAAGTAAATTATAAACCCGGAGACTTTGTGCTTTCTGTCGGGGTTTAATATGAAAATAAAAAACAGACTGGCGCTATTTTATTACTTTATTATTACATCTTTGCTTCTGTCCCAAATCTCATTAAAATCCGAGGTGGAGATGGACCACGACCAGGACCACGGTGAGGAGCAGGATGTGAGTACTGGGGGTTCGGGACGCGCTCCTGCTTCACATGGTGGTGTTGCTGCTGATGTTGCTGATGTTTTTGTTTTCTTCTTGTCGGGTTTACTGTAATTTACTCCCGAGGAATAAAAAGCCCGTAAACAGCGAGCGAGCGGATATCGGAAAGGATTACATCGATGACGAGCGCGAAGGGACATTTTGTTGTTGTTGTTTTGTCGGCACCGGATTTTTGTTCCGCGCGCAAACCCGGTCCGGGGGAATCCCCGTCCGTCCGTCTCGCCGCCGCGCGCGCGCGCGTGCGCGCTGGATGGAGAGCCGCCGGAGAACCCCAATGGGGCGCCATGTGCGCATTAAACACACCCTACTTCCTCGTGCGCTCAAACCCCGCCCTGCTTATTAACAACGAATCGAAGTGTGTGTGTGTGTGTGTGTGTGTGTTTGAGAGAGCGCGCTTGTCTATTTAAGAGCTCGAGCGCATCGCGCCGACCGCGCAATTGAGCTTTGCTGTCGGAGCATCACCACCTGCAGGAGCGAGCAGGTGCGGCGCATGCGCAAAGGTAAGCGCGCAGGATGGTGGTGGTGGGAAGCAGAGGGGGGGCTGTATTGTAATAACATTTTGGATGCACTGAATGAAGGATCCCTGGCAGTATGTGCGTCCCCTTAGTACCTGGAATGCTCCACAAAAGGTGCATGATGTAAGGTGTACCCTTTAGTTGTGAGCCATGCACATCTGCACACATCTGGACTTTACAGAAGTGGACAGGAGTGGATTTGTGAGTCAAGCGGGGTCACGTCAGTACAGTAACAGTCCGCCTCAGATCAGTTCAGAACGGTTTGCTTTGTGATGTGTATTCACAGATATGGTTTGGTTCTTCTGGTATTTGAGATTAGATGTTGTATGAAGCATACGTTGAGATATTTGGAGATATTAGGAGACATTTTTAACACATGAAGAGTCTATTCATAGCTGTAAATGTGGGTAGCTGGGGTATTTCTTGTACTATCCAGTTCGTACTGTTATAGCTTAAGTTTCAGTGAGATGGATGAAGCATGCGCAAGACGTTCGGGGGGGTTTTAACACCTGAGTTTTATTTCTGTAAAATTGTTAGATTGTGACATATATATAAAAAGTTAACGCGTAAAGTATGCACAAGGCTACGAAGGCTATAGAGTCTATCAAACAACAAAACAAGTTGATTCTGTAAATGTATTCAGTTAAAGAAAGCGTTTGTGCCCAGTAGCCTGTGTTTTCAACTTTCACTAACACAATGAAATGAGAAATCCATATGAAGCACCAGGCAATGCGGAGTCAATCCAACAATCACAGTTCACCCCGATTTAGTTGTCTACTCTGTAATGTATGTCATTTCAGATAATAATATGTGATGATCATATGATATCTGCTTTATAAGTCAGTTCAACACCCAACGAGTCGATTCAGCGCTTCAGATCAGTTGTGCTTCGTGGAAGTTCTGGGTTTGACTCCAAGTGAATATAAAAAACGCTTGACATTGAAGTTCATACGCTGTGTGATGGATGCAGAAGACTTTAAGTCTTACCTGTTACCTATTAAAAAAAAAACTGCGTTGAAAGAATTTACAATGAATGTCATCCAATATAAACACTGTATTGCAGTTAAAATAGAGATTGAAACCTGGATTTAAGTATTATAGCTGAATATACTGTTCGGTTTACTCCAAAAGCTACAAATATATAATGTTTTCACCCCAGAAAGAATGAAATAGTCCCTTTAGATTGCCCTTATAACTCTGTTGATTCAATTATGTCAAAGTGTCCATTCAGGACCACTTTCAGGATTCAGGATTTTTTTAAATATGTGGTTTAAAGCATGCACAGGGTTATGAGTTCTATATTACGCACATTTCTAAAGGGTACCAAATCGTACCTTTTCTCGTTGCTTGGGCGGAAACTATAACCATACACCTTTTGTCAGTGTGTGTCGTTTTCTCGGAAAGGTAGACTTTATCTATAAAGAAAATTAAACGAAAACCACACCAGAGATCAGGGAATAAGTGAGTCAAAATAATAACTATTGGTTACGACTGTGATTAATTCCTGTAACAAATAATTACTTTAAACACTCAGAAAAAAAAAAAAATGAAGTTACTATATCTTTTCTCATGTTTGGAGTGGGACCCTGTCAAAACACTGGCAATTAAGGGTCCCTCATGGCTTGAGTGGTAGCTTTTACTTCAGTACCTTTAATATGTTTCTGTTACCTGAATTATAGTGGGATTTATACTGTATATACACAAAAAAATCTAAAAAATTCTCTTAATAGTAATTCTTGATTGATAAGAATATATTTCTTAGACTGTACAGCCAAGTGTACATTTTTCATATATTATTCCATTTATAAACCCTATATGAATAAGCTAAACTCTAACCCTGCATCTAATTAACACGTACAGTGTTGTAGATATCAGTTAAAAAAAAGAAAAGGGTGCTAAATGGTAATAAATGGTTCCTTATTGCTGTTTGGTTCTGTTATTCTTTTTCTGTTAGCTTTTGTGGATTTGTATTGACCTTTATAGGTACCAACAAACGTACAGTCCTATTTTTAGACAAAAAGTTGTAGCATGTGAGAGTGTCCTAAAAGCTCAAAACCTGTGGGGAATTTACTATTGAGAAGGTGTTAATAAACACGACAAAGAAAACCTGTTATGGCGTAACATCTCCGCTATTATTTCAGCCCATGTTTACCTGTGTTTGTGTGTGTGGGTGTGATGGAAGGGATGAACGTAGATGGGGACTGCAGCATGTCAGTGAACTGCGGCAATGGCAAGCTCCGGCAGTGGCTCATCGAGCAGATCGACAGCGGCGAATACCCAGGCCTGGTGTGGGAGAACGACGAGAAAACGATCTTCAGGATTCCGTGGAAGCATGCGGGAAAGCAGGACTACAACCGCGACGAGGACGCGGCACTGTTTAAGGTACATCGCTCTTCATTATCATCATCCTCAACATCATCAGCAATGTCCTCGTCATATTCATCACCATTGTACTGGAGCTTCAAATTCAGCTGATCTATGATTCAAACAATTACGTTCCTTGAATTTATGCATAAATTGTGCACCTGGGTTCATCCCAGGAGTCCAAGAACTCTTAAAGAGCCTATTCTTATAAATCAAAGTTCCTCAAGGTTTGTTTAATTAACAACAAAAATATGTAGGACTTTTACAACAGCTTCGAATTTAGAACCTATGGGTTTGTTAAGCTTTATGAAGAAGGCTACCATTCTTTATTTTATGAAGAAACCTTAGACCTTCTATTCTTCATCATGCCACCGGATTTCAAGGGTTCTTTATGAAAAGAACATTAAGTTCAATCAAAAGAGAAAATGTCTCCTCACAGGCTTTCTACTTGGAAGCATCTGATGGTTCTGTAGATTTCTGAGGAGGAGCAAATAAAGAACTTTCTACAAAACCTTTCCAGAAAGGAAAGCTGTCTTCTTCTGCATGATTCCCTTTCAGAGATGGTTCAAAGAAAAAAAAACGCATTAAAAAACCATTGGGAACACTTAAGCGTTTCTCAGTAGCTTTCCAGTTTGGTTGGGGGTTCTCAACTTTGGTTAGGGTTCTCTGATTTTAAAAAGATGTCCAAACGTCCTGTTATGAGAATTTCTGGGTCTTTAACAATATTGATGCTACTGCAATCAAGTACCCTGGATCCTGGGTTCTACCAGGTTTCTCCCAGAAAGGCCAGTAGGGTTCATCATTATCAGAAAGGGTTTAGATCAGAAAACTCTTATACAGTATACCACAAAATAAGGAGACAATAAACCAAAGAACACGACCCGAACCATCGAACAAGAATCATAACAACAACCATGGGGGACAAACAAGAGACGAACCAAGGGAGACAAACCAGGGTGCAAGTCCTAATCAGCAGTAAATTGGAAACCCAGCAAGTGTCTTTAGATGTTTCCTCAGAAATGCAGAAATGATCCAGGGCTTTGCAGAGTTCTCCAGCATTGAGTCATAGAATGTAGGGTTAATGTTTGGTTTCCTAGAGAACCTCCAGGTCTATGACTGTTGATGCTACAATGTTTCAATGAACTGGTCCAGCCAAATCACGGTATCATCTATGGTGGTGAATTTTCTTTTCGCTTTCTGTAACAATAATCGTTGAGATTCCATGAAAAAGGGAACCAAAACATGGTTCCCGAGTGCAACAGAGAGAACCATTGTGTTCTTCAAACACAATGGCGCCTTTTTAGTCTTCTCATGAAGATGCTGACGTCTGAGAACTGATTTCCAGGACAAGACGAGTAGTCGGTAATAACCGGGTGATGATGTTTGTGTTACCCCATAGGCCTGGGCTCTGTTTAAGGGGAAATACAGGGAGGGCGTGGACAAGCCGGACCCTCCGACGTGGAAGACCCGTCTCCGCTGCGCCCTCAACAAGAGCAACGACTTCGATGAACTCGTTGAAAGAAGCCAGCTGGACATATCGGACCCTTATAAAGTCTACAGGATCATTCCTGAGGGATTAAAACGAGGTGGGTTTGTTTGTTTGTGTGTGTCACTTTGTGTGTGTGTGTACCTTTATAAAAGATTGCTTGAGATTTAGCCTAGCGACCACCAACGTCCTCATCATCCTTGTTCAGGTCAGAAGGAGGTTGAACTGCAGACTTCCACCAACAATGAAGCCTGAATTGTAAATAACTCCTGCTCTTGTAGGAAAACATGTTGGGGTGATAAAACCGGGCTACTTTTTTCCACCCTAATGTGGATAATTGACCCAACACAGCTAGTGTGTTTATTCCTCTCACAGCATTTCGCTTATTAACAAAACGACACTGCATACTTTCAAGATTTATCCTTTTCTAGTTGCATCGATGTTCAAATTCAAATGTTATTGGTCACGTACACATTTATACAGAGTACGACATGAAATGCTTTTTACCACTGTCCAACTTTTAAACATGAAAAAAATTGAATGTAGGGATAAAAAACATAAGTAAATAAATATAAAAATATAAAGTATAGAAAAATATATGTATATACATATGAATTGTAGAAAGGGATGGATGAGGGTGGCAGATATTGACAGAGTACAGATTAAGTACAGATGTTTTAAAGCCTATAGGATTACTGACTCACACTGGGGACTCCGTCCCTATCTGGCAACCAGTGAAACACTGGTTTATCCATTTTAATTTCTCAAAATTTGTTTATTATTAGCTACTTGTTCGCTGTAACTATGGAAATGGCGAACTTTTCGAAAGAATAGAAAGCTTAAGATTTTGAATTACTTCTTATACGACCAATCAGAAGTGAGAATTAGACAGATTTATGATTGTTCAGTGTTTGTACCCATTAGTGATAATATATATATACTTTATAAGGACGAATGTGTGTGGACACCTGAACATACGATTATGTGCTTTTATGTCCCATTTCACATATTATTCACAATAATGTTCTTCTACTTTGCTCCACATCTTCTAGGATGTTCCTCTAGACATTGTGGAGATTTATGGATGTTCATTCAGCCACAAGGATGTTAGTAAAGTCAGGTACTGATGTAGGCGAGGAAGTGAGGAAACCTTTGGGTGCAGTCGGCGTTCACATTCATCCTAAAGGTGTTCAGTAGTGTTGAGCTCATTTAAAGCTCTATAGCAGAAGATCTTCCACCCCAACCTATGTCTTTATGAAGCTGGGTTTGTGCACAGGGGTTTTGTCATGCTGGAACAGGTTTGGGTCTCCTTGTTCAAGTGAAGGGAAATTTCCTTTTCTTTTTTTATAATTGTGTGTCTCCAGGTTTGTGGTAACAGTTTGGGGAAGTTGGGGAAGTCAGATGTCTCAAAACCTTTGTCCATATCGTATATACACTATATTGCCAAAAGTATTTGGTCACCTGACCTCTCCTGCTATATGTGGTTCTTTTCCAAACTGTTACCACAAAGCAATTGTACAGGACGTCTTTAGATCGATTCTTTTGATGCGTCTTTGGATGCATTCACTTGAACTTGGAAACACAAACCTGTTCTAGCATGGCGATGCCCCTGTGCACAAACTGAGCTTCTTGAAGATTTGGTTTACATGCTTTGGAGAGGAAGATCTTGCTGCTATAGAGCTCTGATCTCATCACTGAACACCTTTGGGATGATTGTGAACACTGACTGCACCCCAGGTCTCCTCACCTACATCAGTACCTGTGTTTCATAATACCCTTGTGGCAAATATCTATAAACACACTCCAAAATCTAGTGGAACATCTTCCCAGAAGAGTGGAGGGAATTATAAGAGCATATTGGGACTAAAGGTGGAATGCAATGCTCACAAAATCCCACACTGAAGGATGACCGAATACTTTTGGAAATAGTGTATTTATATATATATATTTTATATATTTAACCATAACCAAATGCAAACATGACACCATGGTTTGTTATAGCAGGTTGACCTGAAATGACCATTGAGCAGAAAAGAAGTGTGGTTTCCTGCAAGCATAAAAATAAACTCCAAACACACCATGCACACCACACAATGATCTCCTGCAGACAAATGCTCTTTCTTTTTTTTTCTTCTTTCTCAAGACCAGAAATCATTGTCTGCACGATGAAAGTCTTTGACAATTTAAATGAAAATTGAAGAAATCATTCGAAAATCTTTTAAAAGTTACATTTATTATATGTACCTTTTATGCACTGAGTCAATTTTCTGCTCATGCACCAGTGAAGAAGAAAAAAAAGAAGAAGAAAAAATCTATGACTGGTGCATCTGCCATGCTTCAGCAAACTGCATACGCTGAGCATAGATGAAGAATTTTTTTTAAAGCGTGTGCACTCCGGCTTGCTTTTTCACTCTGTAGGGCAGGAAGCTCAGAGGAAGCCACCACATGTGCTCAACACCCTCAGTGCTTTTTATAGAGGGCTTCGGTTAGCAAGTGCACAGAGCCAAACATCTCGATCGCCTCTCGGGCCTTGCACCATAAACACGCGGCTCAAGTGATCTCTCGCTTCGCCTTTCAGTAAACGCTCGCCAAGGTCATTTGCATTTCGTCGCTGTCGATTATTTCGTTTCGTAGAGATACACACACACTAGACAGGGCTATATTTAGGCCGAGATAGCGACACTTTCCCGTTTTAGTGCACTGCTGCTTTCATACGACACTATTCTCTTCTCTTATACTATAATAACAATAAAGGTCGGCCCTTAATATAACATACATGGTGCACTGCTTTTGAAACGGACCAGTTTTAAGCTCCACCCACTTCACCATCGCGTCATTCCGTGTCTCCCTGAATAGCTTGTTTCCTCATGTGCATATCATTAGAATACATCATTTTTCTTTTTTTTTATAAACTTTACAAACCACACTGACTCGAGTGGAAACACAGAGTCGAAGCACATTAATATAAATTTTTATATTTTTCCAAAAATCGCAGATCCTCGTCGAACGCCCCGTCGGGAAAAATCCGATAATAGATTGTTAGCAACCATTCGAAATGCTTGTAAATGTTAATTCGCTTGTTTATGTTGAATACGTTATGTACATCCTTTTTTCTTTTCTTTTTTTTAAATGAAGGTTTTTCGTAAAAAAGTCATAGATGCTTTTGGGTTTTTTTATAATGTAATTTATATCAACAGTCTACTACAAGGGCTACAGTTCACATGAACAGGTTTAATGAATGGACATTCGGAAATGAGGACGGGTTCCTTTTTCAGACTGGTTCCTCTCAAGGTTTCTTCCTCATGCCGTCTCAGCGAGTTTTTTCTCGCCACAGTCGCCACCGGCTCGCTCAATAGGGACAAACTTACAATTATATGGAACAAACTTATAGGCACTAAATTTAGACACTCTTTTATACAACTTTATAACCTCTTTTTCCTCTGTTAAAACGCTTTGAGACAATGTCCATTGTTGAAAGAAATGCAATTGTGGGCTATTTGTACAAAAAAAGAAAAAAATGAAAAATGAATGCATGGAAGGCTTAAAGTGAGGCAAAACCTTATAAAAACTTAAAGTGAGGCAAAAATGTGAAATGTAAAATTACTGGATGGTTGCGTTTGAAATTCAATGAAATGAATGTAATTCTTTGTGTATAATTGTTGGGATATTTGTATATTATTGCATAAAAGACACTAAAGACATAAAATACATTTATTTACTATAAATAGTGTGAGATGGAGCAAATGCTTTTAACATTGGTTTATAATAATAATACCTAAAATTGGCTTCGTTTAGATGTTCCTCCAGGAGGAGCCTACAGAACCAGTGTTGCAGCTGTTTTGAAGCTACCACCTTTTTTGTTTCTATAAAGTAACCCAAAAAATCCAAGCTTTGGCTCTGAAATGATTAAACAACTAAACATTGAGGGTCTTTTTCTACCATGTCAAATGAAAAACTATCAGGTGCTAGAACATGGACAATGACACATTTACCTGATTTGTGTTGCTTAGGCTCCAAGTCGAACAGCATTGAGGAAAACTCGCCCCACTTGACAACTCTCAGTTACCCCATGCACACTTTTAATTCTCCTCTACAGCCTCAGGTAAGCTTTAATATTAAATATTAAATATAACATATATGTACACAACATGTGCTATGGGTCTTTGATGGTTTTTGAGAGACACATGGATGTTCCTTTTGTTTCTATGCAACAAACTCTGTAATATAACTGTATAAAGATTTTCTCTGAACAAACAAATATATAAATGTACAAAAATCATGTTAATTAAAAAATCCTCCCTTATCGTTTACACACTCTCAGCATCCAGACAGTTCATTTCTCCAAACATTCAGCTTGAAATACTTGTAAAACCTGCCAAAGATATTCTTCAATAGTTGGAGGTTTCTTGTACATCCCAGAGCAGTTCAGTATTATTTAGGAGCAGTAACTGGGCAGGTCGTTCCATGATAAATATCAATCCAGACGACCGTTTGTTTACTAAATAACACACAGAATAAGTCAATGAGCCACAGTCCAGACAAAACTGCATGGGGATTAAGAACAGAATGGCAGCCATGTTGGTTCAGGATATTTTTTTACCCATTTGTATATAATGAGTTTGCGATATTCTTCAAAATAAAGTGAAGTGGATTGTGACATTGCTACATTGCTTATGATATTATAATTATTATTGGTAATTTTAAAAGCCTCAGTTTACTTTTTCCAAATTTGAATTGGAAAATCCTAAAATTCCTTTTAAAAACGAATACAAATCTGGAATTTATTTTCGAAAAAGGGATGCTAATCCCGAAATAATCTTTGAAAAGGAATTCAATTCCAGAAATTCATTTAAAAAAAAAAATCTGGAATTTTCTTTTGTAAAAGAGCAAATATCTAGAAATTATTTTGGAAAATGAAAAAACAAAACAAAAAAAAAAAAAAAATCAAAAAATCTATATTCAATGTTTGGTTTGGGTTTATTATAAGAGTTTATTTTAATAGATTGTATCCATTAAAGAAATCCAAAAGTAGGGGAACAAGTTATGCAAAATATCGTCTCCATTGCTTTTTCCTATTTGATTGGCAAATTTTTGTTGTTTATTTTAAATTAATTTTCTAGCTAATTATTTAAAAATATATTTTTAATGTACCTTCTTTGATCCAGCAGGTGCCATTTCTTTTGCAGGTCTTCCAAGTGGATATAATGTTAACGTCGGAGCAGCACTCAACCCTGGTACTCTGGTGAAAGCAAGAACGCAGACCAGCTTTTTATATCCCTCTGAGAAGGAGGAGGTGGTAGAGGTGAAAGAGGAGGACTGGTGGGTGTGGATCTTTCTCCAAACCACTAAATCTATTGCGCAATCACGACTCCCTCCTCTTGTCTTTTTCGAAATCCATTGGATTTATCTAAGAATTGACGTGAAATCCGGCCCACGTGTTTATTTAGAGGCGCAGAAATTCCTTTTTTTTTTTTTTTTTATCTGGAATTTTCTTTTGTAAAAGAGCAAAAATCTAGAAATTCTTTTGGAAAATTAATAAAAAAACAAACAAACAAACAAACAAAAAAATCCAGAAATTCTTAAAAAAATAAAAAAATAAATAAAAATAATCCAGAATTTCCTTTCGAAAATGAAAAAAAATCCGGAATGTGTATATATTTTTTTCAAACGAATAAAAATCCCTTTGAAAATCCTTTTGAAAAGAAACATCAATCTTGAATTTCTTTTTGACGAGAAAAAAACAGTCCTAAAATTACTTTAAAAAATTTTAAAGTTATTAACAACTAAGTGTTTAAATTAATACTTTAGGCTCTTAAAATCATTGTTCTCTTTGCCATTCATGCGGCTGGAAGTTATAGTTGTAGAAAAATAATCAACAACAGCATGTTTCTGACGGTTCCAGACGTTCCAATAACACCAGCTTTTATGTGTGCCAATGTTCCCACCCGGTTCATGAATACATGAATGGCACGTGATGCATTTTTATCTGTTTCTAGTTACGTTTAAAGTAGTGAGACATCTACAAGACACATTACTTCCTGTTCTGACACTGGAGACTCCTTCCTTACATCCAGTTATAATATGGGAAATATAGACTCTTAGTGCATTCGTATTTGTGTGTCTTGGAGCTGTGTTTTGCTGGAACAGGAAATAACCAACACCTTCTACGTTTTTTCTGTCACCTTTTTCAATCCTGCAGATGACAAGCTACATGATACCACAGGACAGGAGAGAATGGAGAGACTTTGGTCCGGAGCAGGCACACCACACTCCTCTGCATGCCGAGTTAGCATATACCCCGTATGCGTCCCGGCCTCTGCATTGGCAAACACAGCCCTGCGACAACGGTACACACACACACACACACACACACACACACACACACACACACACACACACACACACACACACACACACACACATACACACACATACACACACATTCTCTCGCACCATTTTATTTAAGGGAAATACACAACCTAGTGTTTGAATGATATTTTTGGCATTTGGTGCACAAAGTATCTGCTCGACACCTTCAGTCGTTCGAAATGCTGCAGTGCGTCATGGCAAGTTCTCACTTCGCAGACACACCGTCTCACAACACTGTGAAGTACTGCGTTCGATACAAACACCTATTTGAAAAAGGAAAAAAAAGAACTGCTGGTGTTAACTAACAGAACTGACCTAATGGAGCAGTAGGTGGAGTTCTCTAAGTGCTGGACTTTCGAAACAATAACTACATTGCACGAGAGATCTTTACTTCAAGTTGCATTCACACTAGACTTTCAAACGCTAGACTGAAGAAAATGGGGTAAAGCCGATTACTTAAAAAAATAGACCAACGTTTTTGCACGTACACTTTTTATGATGATGTTCCACTAGATTTTGTGAAGCTCATTCAGACCCAGATCCTGGATTGCAGTTCCAATTCATCCCAAAGGTGTTCAATAGGGTTAGAGATCTGTAGCAGGAGATTTCCCGATCCAACCCATGGAAGGCAGACGTTCATTTAGCTCCAATGTCATGCTGGAACAGGTTTGGGTCTCCTAGTTCAAGTGAGGGGACAATTTCCCAATCCAGCGATTAAAGATGACCTGTACAATCGTGTTTGGGAAAGAACCTCATATAGCTGGAAAAGACCGACACTTTTGTAGAAACGTCACTGAAACCTGTAGATTTCTGAAGAAGTCACGCCATGACATCAGTTTCGTGTCTTCACGTGAGACGAATTTGCAGGTTCACCGTACTTTAGGGCACGGAGATCGTGCTGAGCTTGTGTTTCCGGTCTCCACTGTACACAATTCAAATCCCCACCAAGTTGAGCTCAGTTGTATGTATGAGAGGATGTGTGTGTATGACAATAGCCATGAATGTAAATGAAGGGGAGTCAATGGATCAAACATTTACTTTGATAATGTATTGACTGAGGAATAATACACTTATTGTATTTGCAATTTTCTAGGTATTACCGCAAGATGCATTTTTTTTCATCAATTTATAGTTACAAATAATATTTTTTAAATTGTAAAATTTCATGAGATACGTTACTGTTCTTAAGCTACAGTATAAACACATAGATCATTACCTGGCCTTCTTTTTTTTTCTTTTCCATTGACATTTACCAAACTCTGAAAATGGAGACTCCTTACCTTTCCATATACACAACTTTACCTTTGACATTTCTTTTTGCCATTTCTTTTGACCTTTTTTAAATTTTTTTTATTGTAGTTGCTTTTTAAAAACTGCCATAGATATGAGTAGACGTCATCCTTGGTACGGTCAGAGATTTCACTCAATCAGTGAAAAAGCGATGTTGATTATGGCTCTGTTACTCCTAAAAAAAAAAAAAAACAACTGCTTCTTTTTTTTTTTTTTTTAACTGCGTTTGCGCTGCAGCTGTGGCTTCATGAGCATGACGTCGGGACTTCATAAATAGATGTGGCACGGAAATAGACAGGCGCTTGTATCTAAGTGTCCGAGTGCAGAAATAAAGAGTACATACTGGTCAGCAGTATGCTGTGGTGTAAAGCAGTGATGTTTTAGGGCTTTTTGATTGTAAAATCACTCTCAGATTGAGATTTTCTTGAGATTTGATCGTTTCTGATAAAACCCAAATAATGCTAAAAGAACTATTTTTTTTGGTTAATCAGGGAACAGTGTTTATTTGTTCTGAGAGTCTTAAAAGAAGGAAGATGTTCGTTCAGGGTTCCTTTAAGAGTTCAGCATCAGTGATGTTTCTTTTTTTTACTACTTTTACTTGTTGCTCTTGTTCTTGTCCGTCCTTTTCCTTATTGTTCTACTTCCACTTCTGTATGTCACTGTTGTTGTTGGTGTTCTTCTTCTTGTTCTTCTACTTGTCGATGTTGGTCTTCTTCCTCTACAAATTCTACTTCTTCTTCTTGTTTACGTTCTTCTTCTTGTTTCTGTTCTTCCTTTTGTTTTCTTTTGTTATTCTTTTCCTACTTTGTTTCCTTCTCCTACTAGTACTTGTTCTTCACGTTCTTCTTCTTCCTGTTCTCCATCTCCTCTTCTTCTTCTTCTTCTTTTACTATCTTCTGTTGTACTTCTTTTTTTTCTTCTTCTGCTTGAAAATATTTTTGATAAAAAAAACAACTCGGGCAACCGTTAAGAAACCATTTACATTTACACCATCTGGCAGACGCTTTTATCCAGAGCGACTTACAGCTGAGCAGTTGAGGGTTAAAAGTCCTTTCTCCAACCAGGTTCCACCCGTGGCAGCTTGGTGGTTCTGGGGTTTGAACTCTTGACCTTCCGATCCGAATTCTAACTTCTTATCCATTAAAATTGGAGAAAATCCCATGATTGAATATTTGAGGAAGATAAGAAAGGCTAACAGTACTGTATATGTCATGTTACAGGTTACCAGATATCCGGATCCTTCTACACGTACTCTCATTCTGAGTCCCATCCCGTGTCAGTGGACCAGAGTATGAGATCTGCAGAGGCCATGGCTCTCTCTGGTAAACACTGTCACTTAAAAAAAAACGAACACAATTAATTATTATTATTATATTTACATTCACTCAAACTCTCTTCCTAGAGTTCCGCCTGCACGTGTCTCTGTACTACCGTGAGAGTCTGGTAAAAGAGGTCACCACCAGCAGTCCTGAAGGTTGCCGGATCTCGTCCTCTCCCTCCCCGTCGTCTCCGTCCTCCCCGTCGTCCCCGTGCTCGGAGGACAGGTCTTTCGGTGGGCCCGAACCCGTGCTCTTCCCGTACCCTTACCCGCAGTCACAGCGACGCGGTGCTGATAAGCTTCCCAATGTGCTGGAGCGCGGCGTGTTGCTCTGGCTCACACACGACGGACTCTATGCCAAGCGCCTGTGCCAGAGCAGGGTGTACTGGGAAGGACCGTTAGCGCCATACTCGGACAAACCCAACAAGCTGGAGAAGGATCAGACCTGCAAGCTTCTGGACACACAGCATTTCCTGTCAGGTAGGAATCACCGTACGACTTCTATTCATGCTGGAACGATTTGATTGAATCGCTGCTATTCGCCGGTCGGTACTATGAAATCTTCAGTTGCCATGGTAACTTTATCAGCGGGTAGTGCAGACAGTGTAATACGTTTGACCACGAATCAGGAGACGGATCTTTTTGTCACCCATTGATTCATATTAAATAAAAAGGTCCTCTTGCTTTGTCCCTGCATACATGTACACAGCTTTTCACTTCAACATAACCTCTACTTCATGCCATTTGTTTTGTCTAGCGCGACCGACTCTGAACAGACGCGATGTCCAATTTGTAAATAAAAATAAACACGTGCTTCGTCATTGTGCTGCTTTTTAAACACTTTAGCATTAAAGCATTAAAACAAGCTACGTCACAAATCACAGACGAGACGTTAAATAAATCAACTTTCGTTTCTAGATTGGCTGCTTTCAGATAAATATCTGACACAAAAACATGCGATTGGCTGCAATGATAATACGCGTAGGACTTTTAATTTGAAAATATCGGTCTATATATGTTTAAATGTGTTTCGTTTCGATCCATATATTTATTCACTATATACGTAATTCTTATAACGTATTATTTCCATAGTAACGATTAACGATTGTATGTATGGTTTTTTCGCCGCCTAAACAAAACCAAACAATTATCAGATATATCATACCAGAATCTTGTTTTTGCAATGAAGAAACCTTGGTGTATTTGTTAACATAGTGACGTTTTCTTTAAGACAATGTTTTGAAATTTATGGAAGGAGTTTCCAGTGTCGGCGTTTCATGACAATCAGATATAAACCTGCAGCTTTACGCTTTGACACCAAAAAAGACTTGTCATAGTTAATTATAGTTTGTGGTTTCATTAAACTTTAATAGTAAACTCAATAGAAACTTTAGCTGCTTTCACCTAATAATGTCCCTGGCTGTCATTTTGAGGTCATCATTTGGGTCTTCAAAGCGTAGAAACTTGTCAGCTTTTCTGGATGAAACGTATACAAGCACTTTCACAACGTTACTACAACATTTGCAGACAACCTAGCTTATAATAGATTGTTGTGAGGATGATTAGTTTGTCTGTGAAAAGGTCGGGTCAACCTTAGTCGAGCTTGTTAAATGTTTTCATGACAAAAAATTGGGGTTGAATTCTGTTCGAAATGCCAATGTGAGTGAATGGCGGTTTAAAAAAAAAAAAAAAACGGAAATGATACTGATATCATGCTGATGCTGAAGAAGGAGATCGATATCTGTTAGTGAGGAGGATTAAAAGCATGCTGTAGCCATGATAAGAGCGAGCATGACCTTTTAAAGCGATTTAAAATCAGTTGACATTGCTATATGATATTAACTAATGGGTGTTGAAGTGGTGGCTCGTTGCTGTCTCACATTAGATCCCAAAAAGGTTTAATCTCTTTCACTGTTCAGCATATCAGCGCTTGAGCCCCTCGTAGCCCCTCTTAGTTGACTGTCACAAATTAGTCACTTTAGAGCCTGAGGACTTTCCAGAACATTCTTAATGTTTTTTTTGCCTGATGTAACACCTGCAGCACCGACTACACCTGTCTCATATGCTAAATGTCATCTCGTCTCCCTGAACGAGTCATCGTTCGCTTGATGTGCGACCAGAAAAAGGGTCATGTGGATACCGAATTACTCATCAGGTGCTTTTGTATCGGACGAGTAAGAGGGAACAGAATGACTCGGAGTAGATATTTACAATTTTTATTTACCAGACAGGGTTAAACTTTCAGGGGGATTCATTATTACACATTTCACAGTTTCTTGTGAACCTAACCATGTGATTCACAACCCACCATCATTCCTTCATTAAAGAAACTAATGAATGACCTTTTAGTATAACTGTTAAATAGCTGCGTAAATAAAGGTTTTCATCTTTCATCAAACCTGACAAATTAGCCTTGACATCTTGGCTAATGTGGCCAAACCGAGCTCAAATTTTCCACCAGATTTAAACGCTTACATTAGTTTACCTCTACTTTAAAAACTCTAAAAGCTCCATTAATTATTAATCATATTCACAGCTCATTTGCCTCAAAACTTCAGCTTACCATGAGCATTGTGTGATGTGAGCTAAATCATCTAGTAATGCAGCTCAGCCATTGCAGCTCCATTGACAACCATTGTTTGTAGTATAGAGTGCCATCACTTTTGTCTTGTTGGCATGGCTAATCATATTCCTCCTCAATAATGGATCTTATTCTTTTAAGTCACCAAATGTTCAGCAAATTGGTGCACATTTATATGAATTACAGCAATTATAAAATCTGTACATCAATTTTTATTAGATTCATGAGGTTCTCTTTGCAACGTAGTCGACTGCTTCAGTGACTTCAAACTTTACTTACTTTATTTGGAACCATGTTTTCTAGCTAGTTATATGACCTGCTAGTACAGAACAGGAGCAATTTTAGCAGCTACCTGACAACCAAATATAAATCAGAACGACTTCATAATCTTAAAAAAATCTTAAATATCCTGGAGATGCAGGTGTAGGTATAAACTAGCAGATGTTTGAGGTATAAACTAGCAGATGTTTGAGGTATAAACTAGCAGATGTTTGAGGTATAAACTAGCAGATTATTAAAATGTAATCTGTCAGATTGTTGAGGTAATCAAAATAGCTAACTGTTGAGGTATAAACTAGCAGATTTATTGAATTATAAATTAGTACATTTTTGAGGTATAAACTAACAGATTATTAAAGTGTAATCTAGCAGATTGTTGAGGTAAACAAAATAGCTAACTGTTGAGATATAAACTAGCAGATTTGTTGATGTATAAACATTTCAGATTGTTGATGTATAAACAAGCAGATGTTTGGGGTATAAACTAGCAAATAAGACAGCTATCTTAAAAGCAGCAAATTGAGCTGGCCACATGTGTGAAATAATAGAATGATACTACTACTACTACTACTACTACTACTACTAATAATAATAATAATAATAATAATAATAATAATAATAATAATAATAATAATACTCTGTTTAATTTATATAGGACTTTTGTCATGCTTAAGGACACGTCACAATAAAGGACAATACATGACATGGACATTTTCCCAGATCAGAACGAAAGCCAATTGTGCAACAAACAAACTTCATCATATAGACAGTTTAGAAACCATAAACATTATAAGCATGCACACACAATAAACAGTAGAGGAACAAATACACATCATGGCTCGTATTTTCAGAAGATTGGAATGTTTGAGTGGATTGAGTCCATCGGATTGTAAGAACTTCCAGGATGTAATGTATATAAACGCTCCTACAACGTTACTACAACAATGCGTTTACTCACTGTCACTTTGTCACGCTAATACATAGCGAAAAACACTACTTTTATGAGTTTATCATAACTTTCGATGTCATGGAACATCATGGAGTTTGTTCCTGTTGTCACTTAAAGTTTTTTTTTGCTCTGTTTTTCCACACAATATTGATTCTCATGCTTAATTTTTGACTGTTGCAATGCTCTAACACTGGAGACTCCTTTGTTCTTTGTAAAATAAGCCTACAGCAGTCTAAGGAGCTTTAGCTATGTTTTTAAATGAATATATCGAGATCATCTATTTGACCTGTTATAGACAGTCGATATTCCTGCATCACTACAACCTCTGCTTTCATCACAGAACTGCAGGGTTTCATCCATAACGGACGCCCGATGCCCAGGTACCAGGTGGTGCTCTGCTTCGGAGATGAATATCCAGATCCTCAACGACAGAGCAAGATGATCACAGCTCAGGTATGTTTCACATTTAAGGTCAAACATCTCTTACGATGGCTTGAATCATTTCTAATCCTTCCAGTGTTTAATAGTATCCATTTATTTCAGTGATATAGTGTATATTCTATAGACTATCAACAAAGTATTGAGACACCTGACTTTTCCAGCCATTTGTGGTTCTTCCCAAATCTGGACCACAAAGTCTGAGGCATGCAGTTGTATAGGATGTCTTTGGGTGGTGTACCATTACATTTTTCTTTCACTTGAACTTGGAGACCCAAACCTGTTTCAGCATGACAATGCCCTATGAAGATATGCTTTACATGGAAGATGTGAAAGATCTCCTGCTATAGAGACCCTACCGAACATAATGAATTAGAACTCTGACTGCACCTTAACTACATTAGTACCTGACCCTTGTTAGTACCTTGACCCCCACTCTAAGATTTAGTGGAACATTTTCCCAGAAGAGTGGAGCAGCAAGTGGGGACCAAACATGGAATGGGATGTTCAGAAATCACATATGTCTCCACAAACTTTTTTCCATGTTTTATACTTGGAACACATTTTTTTATGCTTTTGACGTGAAGTGACAGCAGTGTTATATAAATGGACGGGAAAGAATGTCCTGACTAAACACAATCCTGAATGCCATTGTAAATGTAATCAGCTCGATTGTAGAGATTAGAAAGTCTGATCGTATTAGAAAAACCTCAAAATTATCCTGAGGAAAATATTTTGCTTCTCTGGATGCAGAAATTGTTACTGCGGTTGCATGTTCAAGCCCTCGGGGTACAGTGTGGCATTTCCAGACACTTTGGGTTAAATCCTGGAGGTCCCGTATGCCAGAAAATAGCAGCAGCGCTCGTGTACGTGCCACTATACGACCCCAAACTAAAAATCCTCCCGTAAACAAGTCAAAGGAAATTCCGAGCCCACATCTAACATCCAAAGGACTTTTTTTTTTTTAATGAAATGTTTGTAAATCTCAAAGCTCATGTCAGAGTTGATGAAATGTGGTAGATTTGATGTAAAGCTGTGCTCAGTGGTGCGGAAAAGTCCAGACCGGCAGTACAAACATGTGGTCTGGTAATGACCAAACATTCGGAACACTCCACATGCGGCGTCTTTTAGTGTATTCTGTGTGCGGTTCCGGTATTAAGAACAATAAAACACACTGTTTTTTACCTAAACGAACAGCATCATGTACATTTGGTGGTGAATTTAGGACACGTACACATTTTTTTTCTGAGAAAAATACTCATCCAATTTGTTGAATTAACAAGCAGTGGACTTTAGTGAGTGAAATGGTCAGAGATAATTAATATCTGCTTGAATAAAGATATAAGGATGTGGTAGCTTAGTGGTCAAGACTTCTGTTTGGTTGGTTGCGGGTTTAAATCCCAGTACCACCAAGCTGCCACTGTGGGCTCTTAAGCAAGTTTTTAAACATCTACTTCTCAACTGTAAAAATAAGATAACTATAAGTCATCTACAAATGCAGATCTACACTTACAACATGTATCCTATCATCCTATCCTATTATTTTATAGTTAGTGTTGCTGAAGAAGTTCTTACTTGCTTCACACATTACTAGCATCTCGCTAGAGTCTTCGGTGGAATAAGAAGAAGTTCATCTCATTTTCCAACACTGGCGCTGGAAAAATACAATCTAAAAGCATTTTTCCCAATGTGCTACAACGTTGGTACCAGAAATTTTAATTTCCACAATTTTACCAAGGGATTATGCAATTATTAAATTACTCTAAATGTATTCATTTATTTAGTGATTGTCTTTAAGAGTGTAGTTAGTACTGACATTGTCAAGACCAAGATCAAGTCTAAGGTTAAAAAAAGATTCAGTCAAGAAGAGTCTTTGGGTGTCAGGACTGAGCAAGAGTGAGTCAGTACAGTTTTGTGGGATGGCTCAAGACTAAATGAGATTAAGTCAATAAGAGTCTTAGGGGAGTCAGGACTAAGCAAGAGTGAGTCAGTACAGTTTTGTGGGATGGCTCAAGACTAAATGAGATTAAATCAATAAGTGTTTTAGGGGAGTCAGGACTGAGCAAGAGTGAGTCAGTACAATTTTTTGGGATGGCTCAAGACTAAATGAGATTAAATCAATAAGTGTTTTAGGGGAGTCAGGACTGAGCAAGAGTGAGTCAGTACAATTTTGTGGGATGGCTCAAGACTAAATGAGATTAAATCAATAAGTGTTTTAGGGGAGTCAGGACTGAGCAAGATTCAGTCAATAAGAGTCCTTGGGTGTCAGGACTGAGCAAGATTGGGTCAGTACAGTCTTGGGGGGCCAAGACTAAATGAGATTAAGTCAATAAGAGTCTTAGGGGAGTCAGGACTGAGCAAGAGTGAGTCAGTACAGTTTTGTGGGATGGCTCAAGACTAAATGAGATTAAGTCAATAAGAGTCTTAGGGGAGTCAGGACTGAGCAAGATTCAGTCAATAAGAGTCTTTGGGTGTCAAGACTGAGCAAGATTGGGTCAGAACAGTCTTGGGGGGTCAAGACTAAATGAGATTAAGTCAATAAGAGTTTTAGGGGTGTCAGGACTGAGCAAGATTCAATCAATTATTAGTGAGGTCGAGACTTGACAAGACTGAGCCAAAGATGGTCTTATGGGGGTTGAGCCCAAGCAAGAGCGAGTCAAGAAGAGTCTTGGAGGGTCAGAACAGAGCAAGTTCGAGCCCAAGAAAGATTGATGCAAAAAGAGACTTAGTGGGTCATATTTGTGCAGGGTTGAGTCAGGAACAGTCTTCTGTGATTAATACTAAGCAAAATTGAGTCAGGAACAGTCTTGTCAAGGCTAATCAAGGTTGAGTCAAAAAGATCCTTTAACAGGTCTAGACTGAGCAAGATTGTGTCCAGATAAAAGTGAGAGTTAAGAATGACACTGAAAAACATCTAATCAGTTATAAAGCTAAGTTTTTAATTCAACTATTCAGCTTTAATCCTGCCTTGCACCATTTCCCAATACTAATGCTAAAACGTCTAAGACAAGTAAATACAAAAAGTGGCTCAAAACAGAACTTGAGTCCTTCGGCCTTATTAAGAACAATTTTATTTACTAAATAATAACACATTATTCCCTGTTTATATATATATATAAAAAAAACGGAACTACACGCCAAACCATGCAGATATACGAACATAATACATACCTTTTTGACTCCTCCTACTTTCTGTTTCCCCCTCAGGTAGAGCCGATGTTTGCCAGACAGCTGTTGTATTATGCTGGCCAGACCAATGGGCATTACATGCGGAGTTACGAGCTGTCCACTCAGGGCCCCCTGCCTGTTGAGGAGTACTCGAGGAGTCTGCAGCACATGCAGGAGTGACCTCAATAACCCCAAACTGCCCGGAACAGACTTGTCTCAGGACGCTTTTCTTCCTTCTCAATCTGCACTGTTCGTCATTTCCAAACAAGTTCTTCCAGACTTCAGCGGGCAGGAAGAGAGACGGGACGCAGAGGGCAGGTTCCCGTCCAACCTTCCACAGACTCGTGAACTTTAAACTCAAAGCTGTGCACCAAAGAGCCAGAGTAATGAAAGGTTATACACAGTATTATAAATACATACCCCAAACTGTTAAATGCTGTCCTTGATACATTACATTTAAATTTTTTTTTTTTTTTTTACAATTTTGTACTTTTTTTTTACTACTTTGTCTACAATGTTCATTCAATTTCCACTTTAAAATCAGCTGCCTGTTCTAAAAATTCAAGCTAAAAACGCTTCCTGTTTACAACTCGATCAGCTTTCTATTTATATTTGTACTGTATATTGTGTGTAATGCATGTCACTCTGTGTTTGTGTGTGTGTGAGTATGTGTGTGTGTGTGTGTGTGTGTGTGTGTGTCTTAGTGTGTTTGTGTCTGTATGGTGGGTGTATCTAATCTTGAATGTAATTCTTTTTTCCCTGAATGAAGTCTCTATTGAAGTGGTCAATACTAAGAAATTCAAGTTCGAGACTTATTCAAAACCCTGAACCTTTAATCAGTGATAGCCATCTTTTTTTTCGGTGCTCAGCATGTACAGACGTGTGTGTGTAAGTGTGTGTGTGTGTGTGTGTGTGTGGTAGAGTGTGTGCTGATGGGAAACTGTCACATGCAGGTTAGTGGCCTCAGAATTGTGGTAAATTGTCGAAAGGTCAAAAGAGGAGGGGAGCGGAAAATCGTCTCTATTTTTCTATTTTTCTCTCTTTTTAAAGAAAAAAAAAATCTATCAGGAAAAAGAATTTGTAAAGCCTTATTTTTTTTTATCCTGTCAATATAATTTTTCTGTAATCATGCCTTCATGGAAATAAAGATTTTTTTTTCTGTTTCATATACTTTTTCAAAGCGTTTGTGAGCTGAAAGTATGTGTGTGTGTGGGCCTACATTTGTATATCTCTATATCTGTATGACTATTCATGCATGTATGTGAGCTTCTCACCCTCACTGTGCATATGTGTATGTGTGTGTGTGTGTGTGTGTTTGTGCGTGAGTGTGTGTAATATGTGTGTGAGAGAGTGTGTCTCTGCCCCTGACTGCTTAACATGCAGCTATGCTTGGGTGACGGCAGTCGAGGGGGGGGGGGTTTGCGGTTTAGGGGGTAATACAGACACAGAGCGGGTGAGATAGAGATAGAGAAGGAGAGAAAGACAGGAAGTTCGATTCACAGGTGCACAGGAAGACCGGCCCACAAGAAAAAACAAAAAGATGTAAGACATGAGAAAGGGGGAAGGGGCGGATAAACCGGGGTCTGGGGTACTGCCTTTATGGCCGTTGCTTGGTTGTTTTCACATCGTATCGAAGCAGGAGCGATGGGATGGGAATGTTGCTGGGGTTCAGAATTTTTATTTTCTGCCAATAGTTTATTAAATTAAAAATAAATCAAAATAAAATGCATATAGAGCAAAGTTCCTTTCGTGTACAGCGGTATAAATATTTATTTTTGATCCCCTGCCGATTTTGTGAGTTGATCCTCTTACAAAGAAATTTTATAGTAGGTTTATTTTAAATATACCGAATATTAAAAAAATCCAAAAAACAACATCAAAGGAAGGTTATAAATGAATGTGTTTGATCGAGTGAAAAAAAAATTTAATCCTGTACCAAATCAACAACAATTTTGACTCCCACACACACAGAAATTAGTCCTGTACCTTTAAGAAAAAACTCCTAATATCAACTTATGTGTATAAAAGACACCCGTCACAGAATCAACCTCCTCCATTCAAACCTCTCCACCACCATGAGCAAGACCAAAGAGCTGCCAAAAGACGTCAGGGACAAGACTCCAGACCTGCACAAGGCTGGAATGGGCTACAAGACCATCAGATTATGTTTTGGGTCATTGTCATGCTGGAAGTCCAGTCCACCACCCATCTTCAGTGTTTAGAGGCCAGGAGGTTCTCATCCAAGATTCTATAGTGCATGACTCTGTTCATGTGGTGGTCTTCTTGTACCCTTAGCAGAGAAACAACCCTAAAGCAGAATGTTTCCTCCTCCATGTTTGACAGTGGCGGTGGTGTTTTCGGGGTCATATTCAGCATTTCTGTGCCTCCAAACGCGGCAAGTCGAGTTGAGCTGTCAAAGAGCTCAATTTTGGTCTCATCTGACCACATCACATTCTCTCATCTTATCTGAATCATTTAGGTGTTCATTAGGAAACTTCAGACGGGTCTGTTCATGTGTAATCTTGAGGAGAGGGATCTTGGTGCGTTACCAATGGTTTTCTTGGTGACTGTAGTCCCGGCTCCCTTGAGATCATTAACAAGCTCCTCCTGTGTAAATTTGGACTGATCCCTCATCTTTCTCAGAATCATCCTCACTCCATGAGGTGAGATTTTGCATGAAGCTCCAAAGCGAGGGCGATTGACTTCTCTTGAATTTCTTCCATTTTCAAATTATCGCACCAACCAAGCTTCCTGCTGATGGTCTTGTAGCCCATTCCAGACTTGTGCAGGTCTACAATCTTGTCCCTGATGTCCTTTGAAAGCTCTTTAGTCTTGTCCATGGTCCAGAAAGAGAAAGAGAGAGAGAGAGAGAGAGAGAGAGAGAGAGAGAGATCATTGGACTTTGGATCCGAATGTTGTGAGTTCAAACACCAGCCACGCCAAACTGCCACTCCTGGGCCCCTGAGCAAGGCCCTGAACCCCATAGCTGCTCATTTCTACAGTTTTAATGAGATAAATGTACAGTAAGTCACTCTGAATAAGAACATGTGCCAAATAGCGTACATTTATTATATTGTATTACATTTAGTATATTGCGTTTATATTCTATTGCACAGTTCACTTAAGGTCATTATGTCACTACTTATGCCATTTATCACTTGAAAATGGCCTCCATACTGTATTGTGGAGAAGTTTAAAGAACAGCACATAATCCAGTGCACTGTATTGAATCTGTAACAATTCTTACAGCATTTATTTTGTGGTTAAGTGATTCATTGGGGAGGGTTTCAAGCAGTTTGAACCACAAACATGGCCTTTAAATGTTTATGCTCTATAGATGGCATGCATTATCATGCTTCTGAACCTGACTTCAGGACATACTGTGTGCAAACAAAAAATATTTCACTGTTCTGTCATTTCTATTTTTTTTTTAAACCATAAAAACTTCAGTTTGCAAGACACTAATTCGAAGTCACGAATTCATGTCTGGAACGTGCATGTGTGTGTTGGGTGTAGGCGACTTGATTTGCCACTTTTACTCCACTTTCGAGTTGCCTAGTAGGTAATATGTTTGTTCTTTCAAATCCGGAGCACTCTATGGTAAAGCAAAGGCAGGCAGCTACTCGCTCGCTATACTTACGTATTTAATTAAGCTAATTTATTCATCATCAACTCGCTTCAAGTGAATAAGATTTCGTCTCTTAATGTTAATGATTAATATAATTACGTATTTATGCGCCTAACACAAATGGTGTCCCAATCCATCTCTAAGCATACACTTAATTCAAAATACAGCCCTCTTGTCCTGTTGAGGAATCCTTTTTAATGCTAGGGGTGCACAAACTTTTGCACTCAAATGCATTGCAAGCAGAGTGTTGGCACCCCTTTGTGCACGAGATTTTGAGTCTTTGAACCTCTTTGAACATTTCTATTCCAAGCAGGGTGACATCACACTTCTGGTAAGCAACAACACGATGCAGTTAAAGGACACGGTGGGCTCACGCTTTTTTAAGGGGATTCCTCTTTACAGCCACCGAAGCTGCTGTGTCTTTGAAGCGTCTGCTTTAAAACATGCTTCTATTTCCTTGATGTCGTCTTTCAAGCCATACGTCTGCCCTCTATAGGCTTTGTGCTGCCCACGCAGGACTTCCCACCCACCAGTTACCAACACACAAACACACACGGTTTCAAAGAAAGAACTCGTTTTCTTTAAGGATGTCTCATTCGAATTATCAGAACCCCAGGCTTGATGTCCTGAGTCACCAAAAAACCATGTAGAGGTTTGAGAAACTCCCTTAGGATGCATGCAGAGAGTGCAATCATGCACATAGAGTATCAGCCTAAATACATAACTCTGAGTCAGCATAAGTAGGAAATCACCTTGTACATGGGATCCCATGGTGTAGATCCTACTCCAGACTGATCCTGCAGTTATCATACACTAGTTTTCATTCACCTGACCAACATAGTTAGTCCTGTTGATCATAAAATATACAAATGGGTCGTCTGATCTGGGCGCCGTGGCCCAAACCAGGATACTGAACATGAATGAATGAAAACAGGAAATGCGTCAATACGTGCTCTCATGGTAACGAACACCATCATTCATTGCCTCACAAGCTTCATATCAGCGGAATGAGAGTAAAAAAACCGCAGAGCACTCGTTCTTTTTTTTACTTTCGACAAATCACGTCGCAAATTAGACAGACAAACAAGAAAACATAACACGGAGGACGTTTGCACAAGGTGGCGAAACTCATCTTTGCCTGCATGACCGATATTAGCAAATCGCAGCTGAAAATCATGCTAGGCTACGTAGTTAGTGGGGATTAATATGAGTTGTTGGCTGTTGTTTAAGGAAATATGACTTGCTTTTCTGCACCCTAACCCAATTATAAGGTGGATCCCCACTGTAACAGAAGTTGGTTTTATTCATTTCAGTTCTGAAAGCGATTGTCACAGCGAATGGTCCAAACTTAGCACAATTTAGTCATAACGCAAAAAAAAGCACACTATATCAAAAAACAACAAAAAAAAACGATCTCTTGAGGAATGGTCGCGTGATGAGTAACACCAACCAACAAAAACATAATGAATAACTTCCTGCTCAAACTCTCTCAGGTAGATATTTGTGATTTTTGCACTCATCCTGGAATTGCTGATAATAAGCATGAAGAAGCCTTTAGACCTTCTGCAAACGTACACAATACAGACCAAAAAAGCACTTGGACACCTGACTTCTCCAGCCATACGCGGTTCTTCCTCAAACTGTCACCGCGAACACGAAGACACACAATTGAATCGATTGTGTGCGTTCAAATTTCCCTTCACTTAAACCCCAAAGCTGTTCCAGCAACGACAATGCACTTGTGCACAAAACCAGCTCCATGAAGATATGGGTCCATGGGTTTGGAAGAGGTTTGAAGATCTCCTGCTGAAGAGCTCTGAATTAAAACCTATTGAATTAGAAGGCACATATCAGTACAAATCTCCATGAAATCTAGTGGAACATCTTCCAGGAAAAGTGGAGCTTATTAGAACAGCAAATGGGGACTCTATTGTGTGGAATGAGATGTTCAAATAGAAGCACACACCAACATGGTCCATATGCAGCAGTGGAGTAATGCTAAACAGATCACATAGACACAAAGCCAGAGAGTTTACTAACTCGTTTGTTTGAGCATTACCACCCAGGATGTTTTTTTACAGTTCAAATCCAATTTTGGATTCATAACGGGTTCTTCTGGATGTTCCTCACTGAACAATCCCTGATTTTCTATATAAAAAGCTTTAACATGAGTCAGCAAATAACTCCTAAAAGTCCTTTCTTTTTTCTTTTCTTGTAACATCCAACAATATGGTTCTTCACAAATTCTAAGAAAATTCCGATTATGTGTGTTTTTTCTCTCTCTATAATCTCTCACCATCCTCTTTCTCCTGCAACGGTTTGTTCCAGTAAAAGGGCCAATTTTCGCTGACAGATTTTTTCTCTCATCTCAGACTGTTTCAGCACTGACTCTGATGTTATCTCCAGCATGATGGACTAGCAGAGGAAATGGTTGTCAGAAAATAGCTTCCTCCTGGCATCAAGATGGTGGGCTTATTTACTTACATTTCATGTAATACATTTGGTAATAAAACAACCAGAACTGGTTTCACAACCACTGAGGACTGTAACTGCACGTGATAAGAACAAGCCGTACATGTCATTATATCATTATCTCCTAATTCCAGAGCGTTGCTGAATTCTGACTTCTGATTGGTCAGATATTGAGGTGTTGAACGTGTTGCAAGACGAAATGTAAACAAACATTAAGAACCGTTTTTTTATTGAATATTTTTTAATTTTTAACAAATTTTGAAATCTGGGTCAAAAGGTCAACGCTATATTGGGACCAACAAACACTCATTCGTTATTAATGCAGCTTCTAAGTTATAATTTCTCTTGAAGAAAAAAACTATTATTTTTTTTATATAGTTTTTTGTATGTCTGGAAATACTCTTTTTAGTCCACAATTTCTATCCTTGATTTTTTAAATAATAATTCTAATAATAATTTAAATGTAATTTAAATTATTTTGAATAAATCAAATCATTTTATTAAAAAACAAACAAACAAAAAAACGTTTCTTGTGTCCAGAGAAGTTACTTTCCTTCTTCAGCCTATATTTTTATTCATGATTTCTTTTTTTATTTATTTAAAAAAAAAATTATTTAAATTTTTTTTTCAGGTTTAAATGTAACTGCTTGTGTCTAAAAATCCTATTGCTTTTTTGGTCCATATTTTATATCCCTGATTTTTTTTATTTTATTTTATGAACAGGAGAGAACAAATTTTTTATTTATAATTTTTTTTTTTTTTTTTTAGCCCCAATTTTTTTTCCACTTTAAAAAAAATG
>MU551626.1:733413-752197 GCA_024362625.1 Silurus asotus
TTTTTTGTAATTATATTAGCCCTAATTTTTTTTCCAGCTTAAAAAAAATGTCTGTATACACAATTTTAGTTTTTCAGTTCATATTTTCTATCCTTGATTTAGTTTTTTGTTTTCCAAGGCAAGTGTTTGTGGTTGTATTTTCTATCTCTGATCGATTTAAGGGCCAAAGGGCAAAGGGCAAGACTTTCTAGTGTCCGGAGGAGACATGTGTTCTTCAGTCTGTAATTTCTATTTCAGATTTTTTGTCCTCTTCTTGTTAATAAAATGGAGCTGCTTGTGTCTGGAGACCACGTTACAGAGAAAAAACCCATCTCAGATGTTTCTCAGAAGCATTTGCTATTAATGCAGGTGCTAAGCAACAAGTTATGAATAAGTTTTTCTTTCCATTTCCTCTTGTTAAAACAATAACATTTTTAACAATAAGCCAAATCGGTTGTCTCAAAAAACATTGCCAAGAAGTCATGGTTCTGATTGATGGCTGATGATAAATAATGATTGAGCTCTGAGCTGCTTGATGATGCAATTTTTCCATTCTCAAAAAGAAAAAAAAAAAAAAAAAGTCGGGTCGGGGGATTTTGAAGATTTGGAGCCGGTCTTAGATCTTAATGGAAAAAAAAACAACTTTCATAAACACCACCTCAGGATTCCCTGAAAACAAAACAGAGAATTCGAGTAAACACTATCCAGCTTCTGCATCTTTTTGTATTTAGTAATATATTATAATGCAGTATAGTTTTGCTTCCAGTACAGTTATATATAGTGTCTAATGATTACATCATGCATCAGACGGATCGTGGCATTCCCCTCTGGTTTTCTGTTTTATTCTTTATTATTATGATTAGTTGATAATAAAGTGTTTGAATTGCAGAAAAAAGTCCAGTGTCCCTCAGTGGAGATGTTTCTTAAATAGCATGATGAAAAAACTAAGATGCTCATCAGAGACAAAACTGACTGAAAGTAACACTAAAACACGCTAAACACTAAAAAGTAAACACACGTTAGCATTTCTTGTACACCATACAGCCAAAAGTATTGGGACACCCGACTTTCTAGATATATGTGGTTCTTCCACAAACCGTTGGAGGCACACAATTGTACGTTGGGCGTCTTTGGAATTTTTAATCCAGAGTGTGCACAATGCCAGGTCCATTGAGAGATTTGCTTTGCATGGGATGGAGTGGAAGATCTTCTGCTGTAAATCCTACTGAGATCAGCGATGTGCAGTATTTATGACAGATTTATATTAATTCATTTGTATTTGAGAGGGTTGATAATAATGGCTTTTAATGTATCGAAATACTTTTTGTTGGTATTTTTGTAGCTTCAAAATAGTGTAAAATACTACATGATGACATGTAGTACATGATGACGTCATAAAAATGCGGCCTCTGATTGGTGCCTACTCGGTATTTTGCCCAGACTTGTTGAGATCAGAATAGAAAATGTATATGGAAGAAGGTGGTGAAGGTAAGAAACGTGCAGCTGCCGGCTATCAAAAATGCGTCCAATGACTGATTAATAAATATTTCATTGCCGAACATTGCATCCTAATTGAAGTAGCTGTTTAGTAGGATCATTATTTTGCATTCCATTGCATGAACGACTGCCTGACACATAATATTGGACAAATATTATATTTCTGTTTAACAATCGAATGATTATTTATTTAGAAACTAGTTGATATGAATGCAATGGCCATCAGTGGACTTGTTTGTCATTGAGTCAGTGTTTCTGATGGAAAGCAGCCCTTCGTTTCCAGACACCAAGTAAATAAATTAGAATCCAATTACGATCCATTCGCAAACTGTTAAACATTGAACTGTTGGATGCTTTAAAACTTATCTTCATCTTGGAGATCACAGAGATTATGGATGTGAATATTTGAGTTTTACATGAAGCACGGCAAAGTGTTTCATCTGAAAGGAGGATTTTACCAATGAAAATAAAGTCTGCACTTTTATATATTTATTTGGTCAAAGGAAATCTCCATACCATGAAATTACATAGTGTGTGGCATAGAAATAAAATGAAAATGCACTAATTTCCAAAAACCATCAAAGACTAGCCGTTTCAAACAAGGGACAAACTTTTTTATACTTGCAAAAAGAAATGAATCTCAATATACAGTACTTTTCTATCTAATATTTAGGATGAAAGAAATAAACGACATCCATTTTCACATTTGTTTAATAATAATAAAAAATACTGCTGTAGCTTTTAATACAGAAACAATTGCAGTATTAACTCATTACACATACAGAAAAGAAAAGAAAAAACATACTGCATACTGTGCTGATTTTTTTCTCCTTCCTGTTAAGTCTAACAGTAAAGAGACGGCGACGTGATTTCGCACCCACGACCTTTGTGTGAAACCGAAGGTCCGTATTTAAAATGGCGAACCTGCTGACCAGCCAGGTGTTTCACATCCACTTTCCCACAACCTCTTTCTGTGTCTCCATAGAAACCTACCTCAGCGCTGGTCTAGTTCGATTGGATGACCCTGCTTGCTGTGGTCACGTGGCCCGAGATCATTTGAGAACCACGGTGAGACTCGAAAACACACAGGTTCCATTAAATCCAGTATAAAAACCTCAACTGCATGGAGTTCAATTAAGTGTCTAGTTTATAAAGGAATTCCTATAAGATTGTCCTGTTGCAGGTTAAACATGTATTATTACAGTCAGGGAGGTCCAGATGTATAGGATTTAGAGTATAAATAGATGTGGGTGTGGGTCACTGGTGGATGTTCTTCACTGTGCGTTTTGCTCAGACGGTATTTTATAACAGTTTTGCTTTTGCTCAGAAATATTTAGGGAAGAGAAAGTTCCACTGGGTTTCATTACTATAATGTTCAAGGAGGTTCGATGAGGCACAAAAGGTGAAGCCTTCAGCAGTTATATACTATAATAAGAGCAAAAGTTTTGGGATTCTTACCACAACGTTAGAGACCCAAATCTGCTCCAGCATGACAATCCCCTATGCACAAAGCCAAAAATAATAATCTCAGTAGAAGCCATTTAGTTCATTAAATCCACTGATTGATACACTGATCAGACAAAATATTATGAACTGTGAAGAACACTGATTGTCTCTATATCATGGCACCTGTTAGTGGGATATTATTAGGCGGCAACAACATCGTGTCCTCAAAAAGTTAGAAGCAGGAAAATGGACAAATGTAAGGATTTGAGCAAGTTTGTGGGATGTTCCTGGTCTGCAGTAGTCAGTATCTATCAAAAGTGCTCCAAGGAAGGAACAGTGGTGAACCGGCGACAGGGTCGTCTTTTTGCATACAAACATAATCGCTTTCTTAACGCAAAATCTTTTTAACGCCTCAAACGAATAAAGCGGCGTGCATTCCTGTTTGACGAATTTTATCCAAAATATACATCAATAAATATAAAAGACCCCAAATGGGAGAAGCCAGAATCTAAAAGAGGCGAAATTAAAACCTTCAACGCAACACACATTTACGAAATCCTTTTTTAACTCAGATATTTTAAAAAATTACATTTATTCAATTAACATTTGTTTTACTGATGCGCCGCCATGTCTCAAATCAAGCACCAAAAATCCGGCAATTAAAACCGTCCGTGTGGAAACATAGCAAAAGTTTTTGTCCTGATGATTTGCGTAAATGGAAACACCATAATTACTTCAAAGCATTTGCAAGAATATTTTGTCTTCATGATCTATGTTGAGTTCCGTTTCACTAATACTAAATATATACATTTTCATAAAACATCAAAATTTGATTAAATAGAGTATTAAAAACTATTTTTTAAAATACTTTTTTTAAACTTTAATTTTTAAAGTTTAAAAAAAGGTGCTTGTGTCTGTAATTTTCCTTCTTCAGTTTGTATTTTTTTATACTGATATTTTTCTCCAGGTTTTTAAAGCCTGTTTCTTTTTTATATCTGGAATGTTAAATCTGGATATTCTTCCTTCGTTCGTATTTTCTGGTATCATTTTCATTAAGCTTCATGGCAGGTGCATATATCTGAAGACGCTACAAAAAAATTAACAACCCCCCGAAAAAAAAAAAAAAAACAAGTACAGAAATCGAGACGTTTATAGTTTAGAGAATCCAGAGATGACATTTAAGACACATGACATATTCATAGTTTCCCTAAGAGATGGTATTTTTAGGAACACGCAGAATTTACGTAGAGGATTAATTCAGATCGTGATATTTCGATTAATAAAGGCTGATTCAGTATGCATTAGTCATTTATAAAGATCTGTATTAGTGCATATCTGGAGCTCGGGTACAAATAAGTATTATTTTCATTTTTACTTGTGATCATATGCAATAAACATTTTACTAAATTAGAACCTTTTTATTCAAAAATATAGTAGCTTCCAAGCACACCTGAGTTGTGATGGATCCCAAGTAGTCCCTATGGCACAATAGTTAAAACTAGAAACCCTACAACAGTGCGTTTCTGGATCAGAAAGAGTTCAGATGATAATCATGTAAGGGGAAATTGACGTGTCTCAGTGATTCAAGCTTTTGATAAGCAAACGTGTAACGGTTCGTGTATCAGATCCTTTGTACAGCCAGAAACATGTATTTAGTTAAAATCAGCATATTGGACCAGAACCACCTAGCTACATGGCTAGATATATTTTAGATCCAAACTACTGGACTGTCATGGAATTTTCGAAATTTGAGACAGAAAATGTTGCTTCTTCTTCCTACTTCATGACAAATTATGAGCAGCTCAACAGCGTTCATTCTGTAGCCACTTGATGCCGCCTATTTTATATGAATAAACTTTTTTTCATGTTTGTGTTTGTTGCGTGTTATTATAGCTAAAAAAACGTGTATTATGTGAATGCATGGTAACCTTTAAACCTGTCAACCTGCAATAAAAGGGCTTTACTGGACAAACAATAAGACCTTTATTAACCCAGTGTGCCGTACGTGTGTTCCTTAAAATAAAGTGTCCACGAGCACTCGTTTAGCGTCGCATGAGGATCTGAGAGCCAGCAGTCATTCTGGATCTTTTGGTTTGGCGTGTGTTAATAACACACACACAAAAAAGTTAAACATGCTAATTAAACACACATTTGACACTTGGGAAAGAAGGAAAAAAACGATTTACTATCTTTTTACTACTTTCTATCCCATGTTTTCCATGTCTTAAAGGCAGGTTCTTGGGTGTGCAGATGGTATTTAGTTATTTGGCCCATATTTTCTATTCCTGGATGTAAAGCAGATGCCTGTTTTTTTTCCAGGTGTAAAGTCCGGTACTTGTAATCGTTGGTTCATAATTTCTATTCCTGTTTTTTTCCAAGGTTTTAAAGGCAGGTGCTTGTGTGTAAATAAACTATTTCTAAAGTCCATATTTTCTCTCCCTGATTTTTTCCCCAGGTTTTAAAAGCAGTTTCTTAAAGTGTTTAAAGATGTAATTTAATTCTTCAGTCAATATTTTGCATCCCTAATTTTTTTCTCCAGGTTGTATAGCAGTTGATGTGTATGAATACACTGTTTACTTCTTCAGTCCGTATTTTCGATTCCTTTTTTTTCCTCTCCAGTTTGTAAAGCAGTTGCCTGTTTTTTGTTTTTCTGCAGGTTTTAAAGGCAGTTTTATAGGCAGGTTCTTGTTTCTGAAGCTTCTACTGACTTTTTCTGAAGAAAAAGAAACTTTCTAGATCAATAGACACACTCCGGATCTCACAAATCTTTTTTTTTCTTCATTAGAAACCCTAAAATGATGTAAATAACTCAACTCGAACCCTGAATGAGCTATAAATAAACAGTTAGCTTTGATTTCCCTGATGAGCGATGACATGACAAGATTTTTCCATTCTTCAAACACGTGATAAAATACTGCGGTTCAGGGCAAACTGCACTTTCACACATTTATACGCGTTATGCTTTGCTTTCATTTCACTGAAAATACACAAGTTTATTAATCTTACTCATTTCGATAACATTAAATGGGGTGGCAGATCCAGAAGGTTGAGGTTTCAGGCCCTCACACCTGTGAGATGGATCTGTTGGGCTCTTGAGCAAGGCCTGTATCATCTCTGAACATCAGCCTCACAATAACTGGGAGATGTGACAAATGTGCATTTTTATCCAGGTAAAAAGTCACATCTCCCTGTTAATTGTGAGGCTGATCATCAGTACCTGACTTTATTAACACTCCCTGTAGCTGAATGAGTCCTCACAAATCTCCACATCCAGTAGAACATCTTCCCAGAAACATAGAGCTTATTATAACAGCAAATAGAGACGAAATGAGGTATGGGATGTAAAGAAAAAAATACATAATCCTATGTTTAGGAGTCCACAAACTTTTGTTCCATATAATGTACTTATCTAACCTTTTTAATTAGCATCTATGACTAAAACGTGATGACCTACAAATGTATCCGAAAACACATTTCATTTTTTTTCCTTGTCCTCCATTTTGTTTTTCTCCACCCAAAATAGATTTTCTCAGAAACTCTTTCATAATTGATTTAAAAAAATCATCTGACTTCAATAAAACCCTTGTTAGCTTTCCAAATGAGTGGAATGTGATGCTCAAAAAAATAAAAAAATGAATAAACAATAAAAAAATTATTTACTTTTTATATAGCAAAATTCCATAAACAATATAAAAGAACTTTTAATAAAATCCCAGGATAGGCTTGACCCAGGATAGATGACTTAAATGAAATAAAAATGTATAAAATTTATAAAAAATTAGCTAAAATAAAATATAAAACAATTTATAAAAATCGCAATACATATAAATCTTATATGACATAAAAAAAAAAAGTTGTTATAAATGCCTTATGACCTGTTTTGAACCTGATGCAACAATAACAACAACGAAAAAACATCCAAGAATTTTACGATTTAAGACCGAAAGGCTACTATTTTATTGTTTTTTTCGTTTCCAGTCACCCAACCCCTAGACAGTCTCTCGGTGAGTTGTTTAGAAGGATTTAGGGAAGGGAAAGCATTTTTTGAGTTTCATTACTTTATACTGTAGAAAAGGCCTCGAAAGGTAAACCTTAAGAGTAACGTTTTTTTAATCCCAGAACTGCAAGCACAACTTTCTGCGGATTGTGAAGTTGTGCATTAACGTCTATGACGCCGCCGAATCTACATTCGGGAGAACAATCTGGAGAAAAGATGTAACGCACTATGATGCAAAAATAAAAAATATTTCATTCTTCAGTCTGTATTTTCTTGACTTTTTTTTTCAGGTTTAATAAAACAGCATGTGTAAAAATGCTGCTTCCTAATTCAGTTCTTATTTTCTATTTCTACTACTTATTTATTAGCTAGGAATCTATGAGGAGGCATGTTGCTACAACACTGAAAGCAGGTACCTTCCTAGAAAAAACACAGGTGCCCTGGTTTGATTCTTCTCTTATACCTTTTTGTTAAAAATATTTATTTCATTAGACTTTTGAACTTCTTTTTCCAACTTTCAAAAACGGCCTTCTCAGACTCCGACTGTCACCACACGCATTCACAACGATTTGTCACACCTATTTCTATTCTCAGTCTCACACATAGCCACAGATATGAAGAACTTTGTTTCGTTCGGTTGACCAGCCAGTATACGCTTGGTTGCTTTTTTTTTTTGGGCTCTGTTATTAACCAAGTCCTAGTATCCTGTTTTGCGACCTGTTTTGTACTTTGTTTTCAATTCAAATCTGTCTTTATTCTTTTTGGTGCATTTTTTGTCACAAACCACTTGTAAAACGCATTTCACTGCATTCTGATTTGAAGAATATGAAGAAAACACCAAATCATAACTTCACTATTCTATGCATGTATACACTTCTGTATATGGACTATAAAAGTATGACATTTTTTAAGCCATGTGTGTTTTTTCCCCAATCTGTTACCCCAAAGTTGGAGGCACACAACTGTAAAGAACATCTTTGGATGCTGAAGCATGAAATTTTTCCTTCACTTGAATTAGGAAACCCAAACCTGTTCCAACATGGCAATGCTCCTGTGCACAAGCCCCATAAAAATATGCTTTCCACGTGTTAGAAGATGTGGAAGATCTCCGGCGACAGAGCTCTGACCTCAACCCTATGAAACGTGATAAATGAATACGCCTCCTCACCTCACCCACGTCAGTACCTGACTTCACTAAGACCATTTTCCCTGAACGAGCACAAATCTCCACAAAATATAGTGTAATATCCTCCCAGGAGATGAATAACAGGAAATCTGGAGTAAATGTGGAAAGGATTTAATTTAATAATGAATTTTTCACTTTAATTTGTACTATTTCAACAATTTCCCAGAGAAACTGAGAGGCTTTTTTTTTAAATCCTTGTTTGCATTGTTCTCTAACCAACACTTCCTTTTATACTAACCAAGCCATTGCACTTTCACTGTGGCCACACACACACACACACACACACACACACACACACACACACACACACACACACAGAGAACAAACCCAAACCTGTTTTGTGTATGTAAACGAGACACGATCCACGATTCATTCTTTAGTTGAAACAGCATAAACTCTTCTTTCCCAACTAGGTGGCTACTGACTGAAGCGACTTTCTTTTATTTCTTTAATAGTTTACTGTAATAGTGTAATTGATACTGTATATTTGACTCATCATGAAGTGCAAGTGTCTGAATGAATTCAAGAGAGAATGGAGTGCTTTGTGTGTTTCTTTTAGTGTGTGTGTGTGTGTGTGTGTGTGTGTGTGTGTGTAGACCTGATAGGGCTTTAATGACATTTGAAAACACAAGAACAGTTGTAGCTCCCCCACCCACATGCTAAATAACCGGGTTAGCTGAACTCACCCGCTGACTAATACTCCACACTTACATTTACTGTAAGAGTGTTATTCAACTGAAATGTCTGCAGAGTGACAGCACTATACTCAGCATTATGAACACACACACACACACACACACACACACACACACACACACACACACACACACACACACACACACACACATAAAAAAAACACTAATAATAATAATACTAGAACATACAAAGCATAATTAGGACAATATGTGTCCATGGGTAGAGCTAATCATCTCAAAGAACTATAACTAGCATGGATACTGGTACATAGCTAGCATAATTAATTATTACAGTATGATCCATGGGTAGAGCTAATCGTCTTAAGGAACTATAACTAGCATGGATACTGGTACATAACTAGCATAATTAGGACAATATGTGCCCAATTTATGGAGCTATTCTTTTGAAGGAACTATACAGTAGCTAGCATAGATATTGGTAGATACCTAGCAGAATTAGGGGCTATAACTAGCATGGATACTAGCATAATTAGGATGATGTGTATTTATAGATAGATTTAATCATCTGAAGGAACTGCAACTAGCATAGATACTAGCATATTTTTCATTGATAAGTATCTAAAGATAGAGCTAGTCATCTGAAGGAACTCTAACTAACATGGATATTAGCATATTAGAAAGATGTGTCCAATTTTTTAAGCTACATGTCTGAAGGAACTATAAATAGCATGGATACTAGCTTAATTTAGAATAGCAAAGTCCACTAAAGGCAGTAGAGCATTCTCATATTTAGCTCCTTAATTGTGGAATAGTCTTCCTGACAGTGTTCAGGGCTCAGACACACTCTCCCAGTTTAAGTGCAGATTAAACTTGTACTCCAGAATATGTGATCACATGCACATTATCAACTTGTGCTGTTATTATCATGAACAACAGCTTCTCTTTCTCTTTCCATCCCGAGGCATCCTGAGGTTGCTCCATCCCCAGTCACGTCCCACCTCATGAGGACTAGGGACCTTTAAAGAAGTAAATGTCGAACTCGCAAACACCCTGAAACATCTAGAGGCGTACCAGTGCCAGCTGGATCCCACTTCATGTGTGGAGTTTTGACATTGGACCTCCAGGAGTGTTTAAAGGATCTGGCATGGAGAAGCTGGGGTTGGATCTATGATGATTGCAAATGTTGAGCTATTTTATTAGTTGCTCAGTAGCTCCTAGTTTTATAACCACAACGACTGTATAAGACTGTAGAAAGAACATCATTCATACTCACACACTCCAGTGCTCATTCTAGTTCTCACTCTCCGGTGTTCTATATTGCTTAAAGACTATAATCACACACTTGATGTCACCAAAATGAGGATGGGTTCCCCTTTTGAGTCTGGTTCCTCTCAAGGTTTCTTCCTCATAACATCTAAGGGAGTTTTTTCTTGACACAACGCCATAGCTTGCTCATCAGGGATAAATACACACCATTCACCTTAACTGTTAATTTTTTTAAAGCTGCTTTGAGACAATGTCTGTTGTGAAAAGTGCTATGGAAATAAACTAAACTTGACTTCACTTGACTTAATTAGGATGATATGTGTCAATGGATAGAGTTAGTCATCTGAAAGAACCCTAACTAGCAAGGATACTGGTACATACATAGCATAATTAGGATGATATGTGTCCTATTTATAGAGCTAGCCATCTGAAGGGACTATAACTATCATGGATACTAGCATAATTGGGACCCCCATAATTTAGTATTTCATGTATACAGTTATTTATACTTGGAATACTAATGATGCTATTTGTCCATGGACACAGCTAGTCATCCAAATTTAACACAGATCATTGTATAAATTTAGTATAGGTAAGATCTGTATTTATGTAGGAATTCACTTTTAAGGGAGCCATAATTATCATGGGTAATTATCCATACCTAGCATATGCAGGACATAACTATTCTATGCTAATTCAGCTAGTTATGTAGAGTACAGCTCTAATACAGCTAGTTATATAGAGTTAATATAACTATAATTATGAATAGTTACCATAGTTGGGATGCTATGTGATGCATAAAGCTAGTCAAACCATAATTAGAATGAAGAATTTTCCATGCTTAGCATGCTGAGGAGATTGTTTATCCTTGATTACGACTAGTTAATTATGACCAGAATTAACATAATTAGCACAAGGAGTCATACAGGCTAAGCATCAATAGGATGATACTTTAGCCAAGAATACAGCGAATTGTATAAAGTTAACATGACTAGCATGAATTGCTATCCATGATAGTATAATTGGGAGGATATGTCATCCAAAGCAGTGGTCCCCAACCTTTTTTTGCGCCCCGAACCGGTTTAATGTCGGACAATATTTTCACGGACCGGCCTTGAAGGTGTGGCGGATAAATATAACAAAATATAATGATACAAGCATAAAAGCCCCTTTAAGAAGGTAGAGAATGGAGGTTGGTCATGTGACCGAGGGAGGCATCATGACATGCATCAAGAGTGAATCATAGACAGATGTGGTGGAGAGAATCTGGTAATTTTCCAAAATAAAACATTGTTCAGAATCATTTAATAAATAAAACAGAAATAATGTAAGTTATGTATTATTTCTGTGCGGCCCGGTACCAAATGACCCAAGGACCGGTGCCGGTCCGTGGCCCGGGGGTTGAAGACCACTGATAATTGTCCTGGTGAATTATCCATGACTAGCACACTAAGCACATTATTTATCTGTGAATGCAGCTAGTTATCTAAAGTAAACATAACTAGCATGGGTAGTTATATACACTTAACAATACTTAAAAGGATCCATACATTTATCATAAATTGAGCTAGTCATTATTGGTAACATAACTAGCAAAGATAATTAGCGATATTAGATAGATATCTCTCTATTCATACAGCTAGCAATCTTAAGAAATCATAATTAGCATTCATAGGTATAGACCTAGCATACTTTCCACAGACTTTTTCTATGAATACAGCATCTAGGGTTAATATAAATAGCATTAAAAGTTTTAAGACAACTTGGATGATATTTATCCATAAATTTAGCTAGTTTAATTGAGTTAGCATAAATAGTTCAACAGACTTAGCATACATTTACATTTCTGTGAGGGTTTCTATTTTTTTCTATTTTCAGTTTTTAATTAATGAATGTAACATGAGATGAAAGTGGTGCATCAGTGGCTAAGATGATGGACTGCTGATCCGAAGTTTATGAGTTCAAATCCCAGATTTACCAAGCTGCCATTTCTAAGGCCTTAAACAAGGTCCTCAACCCTCAACTGCTGAGGTGTATAATTGTATGAGAGAAGTAATGGAATAGAGTGTGTCTTCCAAACGCCCTGAATCTAAATGCCAGCTAGACTACATTTCCTGAATGAGCATATATACATAAATACACAAATCGGGAAACCAAAATGGCGTCTGATCCAAGACAAGAATTACAAACAAAAATGCTGTATTATTACACTCGGTAGGTGAGAAAATTCTCCTACGCTTTAACCATTTTGTTTTGATTAGGGCTCAAGAGCGAAATTTATGATAAGTCTATTTTTAATTTTCAGAGAAGCTTTTATATGTGAGGTTCTTTCCCCACGCAGCACCATAACCCTCCCCCGGCCTCGACCACAGCCTGACACCTCGCACCACGTTTCTCATTCACAAATTCGCTCGAATGCACCCAGCACCAAGCAGCCGTGCGGTGCTTAATCGAAGGAAGCATCAGGGCGCTTCCATGAAAAAAGATTACGAGCGAATCGATAAACCTATTGATAAAATTGTGTGTGTGTTTTTTTCTTCGTGGTAGCGGTGAGGTTGAGTGTGAGCGGGAAGAGCAGAACACCCACTGCATAGGATGGTGCTTTCCCCAGCAGGAAGACTTCTTTCCGTGAGCCGTCTCAAACACACGCACTGATATAGCAGGCACACATTTTAGAGTGGCCACATTTTTTTTTACCTTCCCCACAGACATGGAGAGAAAGTGCTGTATTGTCTGTCCCGATGTAAACAAATGATATAATATTACTGAAGAATGCGTAGGCACAAACAGGAAGATCGATTTCCACTCTAGCGTTCGTACTCTGACACACTTCGATCATTTTCCAGTTTTTAACCACAAGAGGATGTAAACAGGATATATTTCACCACCATAAAGGCCAGGGGAAGAAAGAACATCTTAATGATGGTTAAGGAAGAAGGTTTGAGTTGGTGTATCAGTTTAACAAATCAAAGGAGGATTCATCAACGAATGAGCGGTCTATGTTTGTTTATGGACTGAAGCCCTGGGACACCTTACTGTTCCAGCCATATGTGGTTCTTCTCCAAACTCTTGAAGGCACACAATTGCCTTTGGATGCTCTAGCATGACATTTTTTCTTCAGACCCAAATTTGGAATTCCGATATAAGAAAATCTAATAAAATGAGGAACAAATGAAATTCTTATTCTTATTTAAATTAATATTATTTGTGTCATTTATGTGCTAGCATGTGTTATAGCAGAAAGCATAAAAAGGAATAAAGAACATTCCCAGGTTAAAAGCTCTTTAAACTTTTTAAGGCTCTTCAAACATACATCGCTCAAGCCAGGAGAATTCATGGCAGGTCATTTCAACTTACCACACACAAAACACACACTCAGTACAATGTATTTTATTGAAAAACAATAGGAAACCAGAGAAATCTGATTAAACCCACATGGACAAAGGCAGAGCTTGCAGATGGTAATAACTGAGATTATTTTGTACTGTATCTTCCCCTCATCATACCACTCAATACAAAGTCATGATAATGCACAATAATAATGAAGCCATCAGATTAAAGGTGTTATGTTCTCCAAGAGTTTAACTGATGAGAAACGAGGCTGAAAATGAGTCATGCTGAAAGTGAAACAGAACCACGCACCTAACACATCAATTATAAATAGCTGAAATTGATCTGCCTGAAGGGATGAGGTGATGTGAGGTAAACACTCGGTGTGAGAACATGCCTGAATTGGGGTGCAAATATTTTAGAATAAGTATGGGCAGAAAAGGTGGAAACGTATACTGTCCAAATTATAATTTGCACAACTTAATTTATGTAAAAAAATTGAACAAATTTTTCGTACCAAATAACATACACCAACTGGACACATGTTTGTAGACATGTGACCGATACCATGTTTATTCCCCATTTGGTGTCCATATAAGATCTACCATTCTGGGAAGGTGAGGTGAGAAGGTGAGGTGAGAAGGCCCGTGGTGCAGTCAGTGTTCACATTCATCATGTTCAATAGGGATGAAGCTCTATAGCAGACCTTCCACTCTGAACAATGTAAAGCATATCTTCATGGAGATGGCTTTGTCATGCTGGAACAGGTTTGGTCTACTAAAGTCAAGTGAAAAGAAATGTAATGTTACCACATCCAAAGATGTCCTATTGTGTGAAGAGTGGGAAGAGTTTGGGGAAGAACTGCATAGCATATGGCTAAAAAAGTCGGGTGTTCCAATACTTTTGCTAAATAGAGTCTTACAATTTGTTTACATTCTAATAATATATATTTACAACAGTAGGTTTGGCAATAGTGCACAGGTCACAGGTTTATTTACATATATAAGGTTTATTTAAATAAAGTGTGGGAAATAATTATTTTATCTGATTTTGTAAATTTACCCCCTTACAAAGAAATGAACAGTCTAGAATTTTCATGGTAGGTTTATTTTAACAGAGAGAGATGCAATCTTAAAAAAATACAGATAAAAATAATAAATGAATATTATATATGAAATCATTTTTATCTGATCTGGTGAAATAAGTATTTGATCCCCTACAAACCAGCAAGAATTCTTATTCTCACACACCCAAATTAGTTTGAAACCTTTAAGAACGAACTCCTAATATTAACTCATTATGTGTACAAAAGACACCCGTCACAGAATCAACCTGTTCTAATTAAACCTCTCCACCACCATGGGAAAGACCAAAAAGCTGTCAAAGGATGTCCGGGACAAGATTTTAGACCTGCACAAGGCTGAAATGGGCTACAAGACCATCAGCAAGAAGCTTGGTGATAAAGAGACTACTGTTGGCGCGATAATTTGAAAATGGAAGAAATTAAAGAGAAATCAATCGCCTTCAGTCTGGAGCTCCATGCAAAATTTCACCTAATGGGGTGAGGATGATTCTGAGAAAGATGAGGGATCAGTCCAGAATTACACAGGAAGAACTTGTTAATGATCTCAAGGGAGCTGGGACCACAGTCAGCAAGAAAACTATTAGTAACACATCTATTTGAGTGTGTGGCCACCTTGGGGAAATGGTCGGACAAATTGCCTGCAGAAATACCGCAGTGGGCAATACGTCAGCAAATAGGATGGCGTATTGGAGCAGTTCATCGTACAGCTTCTGCTGAGGAACCCTCAATTCCTATCTCCAGCTCTTTCTCACGTTCTTTTCTCTGCCTCTTCTCGCTCTCCCCTATTCTTCCCCTTCGGAAACGAGGGCTAATCCCTCTGAAGACGGTCGCTCATCTTCGGACACCTCCCCTTTTCTTAACTTCTTTTCACCTCGCTATGTCTGTGTCTCCTGACTTGCAGGTGGGTGACTTGGACCACACAGGTGTGGGGGAAGCCTGGGCCAGTCTGATTGTGTTGCGGGAAGCAGGGGAATCTCCTGGATCAATGTCCCGTTATGGAGTAGGGGTGATGGTCCGGGTCCCCCGAGACACCTCAGGCTGCCCCGATCAAGCTGAAGTGTACCGCATACCAGTGAGTATCCAAGGGGGTACACACTATTCAATTCAATTCAATTTTTATTTGTATAGCGCTTTTAACAATGAACATTGTCTCAAAGCAGCTTTACACAGATAATGTGGTGATTAAAAGTAAATATGTTCTTTGTAAGTAAGTTTGTCCCTGATGAGCGACTGTGGCAAGGAAAAACTCCCCGAGATGGCATAAGGAAGAAACCTTGAGAGGAACCAGACTCAAGAGGGAACCCATCCTCATCTGGGTGGCACCGAATGTCCATTTAAAGCAGATATACAATGTTGCAGGGTACAGTGATGATCAGAAGCGAACTGTATCCTGAGTCAGTGTAGCAGACTGTTGACCATAACTACAGTCCAAGCTATCCTCAAAGCTCCCGTTCTTACTCCGGAATTTCAGGGAACCACCCAAGGTGTTGATGAGAAACCTACCTACAAGTCGAAGCGGTGTAAGACGTGCGCTATGCTGGTTGGGGAGGCAGTGCCCGGGCTGACACGGGGAGAGGGGAGGGCTACACCACCTCTCACTCTTGGGGAATTCCCCTCAGGGAACCGGTTAACCTCGGCCGCCAATGACCCTGTCGCCAGTTCACCACTGTTCTTACCTTGGACCACTTTTGATAGATAACGAACAATGCAGACATCACAATTTGCTCCAACCCTTATGCTTGCCCATTTTACCTGCTTCTAACACATCAACTTTATCTATTTAATATTGTAATGTAATTTAATAAATACAATCTTAAGATTTTGTTTTAAAAAGCAGGATAATATTAAGGGGTAACATTTAGGTGTAATATGCTTACAAGCATATTAAGCCAAAAGTATGTGTGTTCTTATGTATATATGTATATATGTTTGTGTGTGTGTGTGTGTGTGTATGTGTGTGTGTGGGAGTGAGTGAAACCAAGCAATCTTAGCCTAGTTTCATATCCTAGCTCTCTTATACAGAGGAAGTCAAACGAACTGAACTATGATCAGGTGCCATAAAATTTGTGTAGCTCAGTTAATAAAAAGTAAATATAAAGACAAAATTTAACCTGTAAGGAAAAAATTTAAAAAATTGATATAATTTATTGTTTGTTTGCATTCGGGGACTTAAGAAAATAAAACTGGCAGGTTTTGCTCTGTGGAGAGACAAGGAATCAGTGCACATTTGGAAAAAATGTCAAAATAGCAGAGATATTGGATATTGGTACAGTATCGCTAGCAGGTTAGGGCTGAAAACAGGTTTGTAACTTTCAGTTTGACACACAAAATAAAATATTTTTCTCACACGTGCACATGAAATGACTATGTGGACATGATAATTAATACTTCTAAAAAATAAAAATTTCAACAGCGGTTTCTTTGTGTTGCTGTGTTCCAATTCCGAATCTTAGCAAGTTTGAAGTTTGTCTATTGTTAAAACTGTTAATCTGTTCTTAATGAGTCTCACGACAAGTACCAAATCTTTTCTTCATCTCCAAATTGTCTTTAAAAGGTCATAAAAATTATGGAGCTCATGGAGGTGTATCATATTCAGGGTTACTGTTATTCAGAAGTAAACAAAGAATGTTCACAGGTATAAAGACCTGCTCCATTCAATTTTATCTAATATACACTATTTTGATAAAAAATTTTCGGACGTTTATGTGATTTTTGTACATCCCATTCCACATTTAGTCCTCATTTACTCCTATACGAAGCTCCACTCTTCTGGGAAGATGTTTTTCTAGGTTTTGTGATTGAGATTTGTGCTCATTTAGTGATCAGAGTGGTAGTAAAGTCAGGAAGGTGAGGTGAGGTGAGGTGAGGTGAGGAGGAGTGAGGTGCATTCACATTCATTATGTTCGATAGGGTTGCAGGTCTATAGCAAAAGATCTTCTACTCCAACTCATGGAAAGCAGATCTTCATGACGCTGGATTGTGAAAGGGGCATTGTTATGCTGGAACTGGTTTGGTTCTCTTAATTCAATTGAAGGAAAACAACCTATGGGTGGAAAAGTCAGGTGTCCCAGTACTGTCCATTTCCATGCTTTCTTCTTTCTCTTCTTCTTCCTCTTCTTCCTCTTCTTCTTCTCCTTCATTTGAACTTAAAGACCAAAACCTGTTTCAGCATGACAATTCTCGTGTGCAAAACGCCATGAAGACCAACTTTACATGGTTTGGCGTGAAAGATCTCCTTCTATAGTACCTTAGGTGTGAATGTGAATAATGACTGCACCCCAGGCCTCTCATTTTCTTTTCTTTTTGCATAAACTCTCTCTCTTTTAGAACGTGAACCATGACATTCATGAGCAAGACTCACTGAAGTTCCTTTAAATCAGACATGTACAGTAAACTGGTGTGTCACAAAGTCCTCATACACCCACACACAGGTATGAAATAACACACACACACACACACACACACACACACAATTCACATGATATCATTAGCTGAAATTAGAACTTCACAAGATATCTCCAGGATTTGAAGTTTTTGTGTTGGAGAATTGAACTTGTTTTTAGACACCAAACTTCAGTCATCTGATTAAGGATTGATGAGATAAAGAGTTTTTTGGTGCTTGATTGTTGAATTCATGTTGATGAATTGTTGATTGTTGAATTAATGAATAAAGCATTTCACTAAATGTCATTTTTATTTGAATTGAAATGCATATATACTGTAAGTGTACACAATATGACACACACTGTGGACACCTGCTCTGTGACTTAAACCGTATTCAATTAGATTAGATTGGATTAGATTAGATACTCTGTACATACTTTATATTATATTGTATCATATATGCTGCATGTTATCTTTACATTACATTACATTAAATTATTCTATTCTATTCTATTCTCTGTATGTAACGTTATATATAGTATTGTATTATATATGTACGCTGTACATTGGGGAAGTGATAAGCTCAGTGGTTAATGCTCTGGGTTCCTGATCAGATGGTCAGGGGGTTCAAGCCCCAGTATTGTTAAGATGCCACTCTGGAGTCCCTGAGCAAAGCTTTTAAACCCTCAGTCCTACAGAGGTTCTGTATCACGGCTGAATATACGTCTGAAAAGAATTTCACTGTGCTGTAAAAAAAAAGTGTGTCATGATTTAACACGGACAACATCTTGAGATTTTCTTGTTTCTCTCTCAATCTCATGACATTTGTGATCAAGATGCAAAAACGTGAGTTCCTTTAAACCAGACATGTACAGTAAACTGGTGTGTGTCACAAAGTCCACACACCCGCACACATTGGGCTTAAATAACACACACACATACACACACACACACACACA
>MU551626.1:754766-759766 GCA_024362625.1 Silurus asotus
ATCTATCTATCTATCTATCTATCTATCTATCTATCTATCTATCTATCTATCTATCTATCTATCTATCTATCTATCTCTGTCTGTCTGTCAAGTCATGTGACATGGAAGCAGTGAAATAAATTTGTTTGTTGTTATTTATTTATTTATTTATTTATTTATTTATTTATTTATTTATTTATTTATTTATTTATTTATTTATTTATTTATTTATTTATTTATTTATTTATTTATTTATTTATTTATTTATTTATTTATTTATTTATTTATTTATTTATTTATTTATTTATTTATTTATTTATTTATTTATTTATTTATTTATTTATTTATTTATTTATTTATTTATTTATTTATTTATTTATTTATTTATTTTTAGCTTTTATTTTATTCATATATTTTGTCCCTCTTTTGTATTACGTCGCCAAATAAAAATGTTTATAGATAAAAACAGATTCCTTTTTTTTAATAATTTCTTTTTATTAATATATATATATATTTTGGATAAAATCATTGAATCCAATATTACACGCAGTAAAGATTCTTCGTGTGTCCGTATGGGGGCAGAATCGGCTGCAGGGGATTTTCTGAGAGAAAAAGTTTATGGAAGCAAAGAACCTTTTCTTCTATCCAGTGAGCCATTGAGGAACCTTTGAAGAACCTTTAAAGAACCTTTGAAGGGTGCACTGTCCATCATCAACCCATATGAAAGTACGGTGTATGTATGTGTGTGTGTGTGTGTGTGTGTGTGTGTGTGTGGGTGTGTGTGTGAGGAGTTGACATTAGTCTTGCTGGGTGGTTTGCGTATCGTTTTCAGACGACAGCTCGATGGGTGGTCTCTGTGTGTGTGTGTGTGTGTGTGTGTGTGTGTGTGTGTGTGTGTGTGTGTGTGTGTGTGTGTGTGTGTGTCGAATGAAGGAACATTGTACACTCGCTTTCTCTTTAAGCCCTGACATCTGCTCAGGACTCACACATGTTTAAATTTTAGGTTAAGTAAATGAACCAATGAGATCAAGGCGAAAGGTTTCGATCGTCCCTCTGCCAGCACAAACGCCCTCTGTGTCTCCGTACGGTGGCGCAAAAAAACACACTTCCTCCAGAAAAAAACAGAAACCAGGTCTAAAAAATGTGTGAAATAAAAACTGCAGGATATTTTGGATAAATTACAAATACAAAATATGCAGTGCATTTGGAAACTCTGCCGACCCTCTTGACCTTCTCCAGTGAACCGCTTTTTCTATTAAAGAGACTCTGATTGTGCTTCAGGTGCCTGCTGGAAAACTCCAAGTGGTCTTCCATGGGTTTTGCACTGAAGAGAGTCTTCCATATATCAACACTGATATAAAGCCCAGATCAGTGGAGGAATGCAGTGATAGTTGTCCTTCTGGAACTCTGTCTCATCTCAACACAGGATCTACACAAGGCTTTTCTTCACTGTCCAAGAGTCCTGGTTGCTCCACACTCCTTCGGTTTGAGAATTATGGAGCTCTTGTGTGCTCCAGAGCTCCTGTCACTGAGCTCCAGTGCAGCACCAATGATTTTTTTGTATCCTTCCTCAAATCTGTTCTCTGCAGGCAGTTCCTTTGACCTCATGGCTTGATTTTTTTTGCTCTGATTTGCATTGTCAGCTGACTATAGAGAAGTTTACGCCTTTCTAAATCATCTATAAATACTTTTCCAGAGTGGAACTCTAATCGAGGTGTAGAAACATCTCAGGAACGATCAAGAGAACTTGATTGATTTTTCATGTGTTGTTGAGAAAAGTGTGAATACTTACGTACATGTGATAATTCACTTTTATATATTGATTTAAAGAAAAAAAAAAAGGTACAGACATTTCTAGAATTCTTTTACTTTTCCTATTTTTGTATAATAAAGAATATGTGGTGCTTTTTATTAATTAATTAATCAATTAATTAAAATTTTTTTAAAAAATTGCATTGACGTTCGTATTAGAATTGCTTCTGCGTTCTGGCTGCTCAGGTCACCTCCAGTGTAGGAGACAATGCCCTCAAAAGCAGACACCAACACACACACACACACACACACACACACACACACACACACACACACACACACACACACACACACACACACTCCTGGAAGATTGAAACGGAAGTGTGTGTGTGTGTGTGTGTGTATGTGTATGTGTGTGTGTGTGTGTGTCCTTATTTTAGAACAGTACATCCAAACCATCGCCTGTCACTCACCATGACTGGCAGAAATCCAGGACATTTTCAATTTCAGGAAACAGATCTGAATCAATAAACAAGAGCCGCTTTCCTGATTCCTGGATTCCCGATGCAAGGAAGGGGAAATTCAAATGAAAACAATAACTCTCTGCCTGTCTGTCTGTTGTCTGTCTGTCTGTCTGTCTGTCTGTCTGTCTGTCTGTCTGTCTGTCTGTCTGTCTGTCTGTTGTCTCTCTGTCTCTCTGTCTGCTTGGGTCTTTTCTGAAAATGTTCTTCTATTTCACAGTTTAATGGAGACACAATAACCAGCATTTGTAGGGTTATTTTTGTGCAACAAAATGTTATATAAGGGAAAAATGTACATCGAAAAAACCCTTTACAAAAGTTACAGATGATCTAAAAGCTGTTCAGAGGACGCACAAATAGTTAGGCGCTGTTATAAACATTAGAGGCTGGAATAAAAGTTATATGAAAGGTAGGAGTCATTATAAAAAAGAGTTTTATTATATACATTAAAGGGCCATTAGAAGAGAATTATAAGTGGCTGTTATAAAAGTTAAGAGCTGATATAAAAGTCATAAAAAAGGATTCTTCTATCTCACAGTTTAATGGAGACACAATAACCAGCATTTGTAGGGTTATTTTTGTGCAACAAAATGTTATATAAGGGAAAAATGTACATCGAAAAAACCCTTTACAAAAGTTACAGATGATCTAAAAGCTGTTCAGAGGACGCACAAATAGTTAGGCGCTGTTATAAACATTAGAGGCTGGAATAAAAGTTATATGAAAGGTAGGAGTCATTATAAAAAAGAGTTTTATTATATACATTAAAGGGCCATTAGAAGAGAATTATAAGTGGCTGTTATAAAAGTTAAGAGCTGATATAAAAGTCATAAAAAAGGACCAGAATAAATAATTATGGCTGACTTATAAACATTAAATACTAATTAATAAAGGTTGGGGTTGATATAAAATTTAGGGACTAATATAAACATTAGGGTCTGACATATAAATTAGAAACCTTATAGACATTAGGAGCCAATATAAAGGTTAAACGCTGATATAAAAATTAACGACTAATATAAAAAAATGGCACCCAAATAAAAAAGGCTGAAAGTTACAGGACAAAAGTTGGAGGACTGATGAAAAAATGTTGGACAATATAAAAATTTGGGGCCGATAAAAAAGGTAGGGGATCAGAAATAATAATATATAAAATTCAGTGTAAACATTAAGGGCTTGTAAAAAAGATTTGCAGGTTGATTTAAAAATTCAGTGTAACATTAAGGGCCATTAAACATCGAGGGAACATGCAAATATTAGGGGGCCAATATAATAGGTATGGGCTGATATAACAAAAATTTGGGGCCATATTAGAAGCTGACATAAAAGTTAGATATAAATTAGATATATTCAATATAAAAATTATGGGGCCAAGATAAAAAAAAAATAATAATAATTTTACCAATGTTAACAGTAGCAGCTGTTAAACATTGAGAGCCAATAATAAAATTATATATAAACAAATTGAAAAATAAATAAATAAATAATTTGTGGCTAATATATATGTAAGGGGCTGATAAAAAAATTCAGGGATCGACATTAAAATTAGGGTCCAGGATAAACATTAGTAATTTATATAAAAGTTAGAATACGATATAAAAATTAGGGGGCAAAAAAAATTAAATAAAAAAATGATTCAGCCAATGTTAACAGTAGGGGCCGTTAAACATTGAGGGCCAATAATAAAGTTAAATAAAAAAATAAAAAAATAAATAAACAAATAAATAAATAAACAAATAATTTGTGGCTGATTTGTATGTAAGGGGCTGATAAAAAAAATTTAGGGATCGACATTAAAATTAGGGTCCAGGATAAACATTAGTAATTTATATAAAAGTTAGAATACGATATAAAAATTAGGGGGCAAAAAAAATTAAATAAAAAAATGATTCAGCCAATGTTAACAGTAGGGGCCGTTAAACATTGAGGGCCAATAATAAAGTTAAATAAATAAATAAATAAATAAATAAATAATTTGCGGCTGATTTGTATGTAAGGGGCTGATAAAAAATTTAGGGATCGACATTAAAATTAGGGTCGATATAAAAGTTAGGGACTAATATAAGAAATTTGGGGCTAGAATTAGCATTAGGGGCCGAATTTAACATTAAGGACCAATAGAAATTAGTAGCTGATATTAAATGTTAGGGGTCATTAACAAAGTTCAAATTTGTAATTTTTAAGTAAAAAATTTGAGGTTGATGTAAAAGTTAGGGACTAAAATGTTTATGAATAGTTGTCAAAAGTGTGATACTGTGTTTACTGGTGGACATTAACATAATGATTTTTTTTTTTTTAACTTTGTCACTGTGGTTAAATAAATTTTTTAAGTATCTGTACTTCATCAGAGAATTTTAATTTTGGAAAACTTTTTCTTCAATATATTTGACTGTGTGATTTGTTACTTTTGACTTATTACATATTACAGAAAACTTTTAAAAACTCTACTTTTTTAAAATAAAAGTCTGATGTGCAGGAAAAAAACACTGAACTGCATCCATTATCCACAAAGAGTTCTCATACCTCACTATTTTTTTTTTTGTTGCAAAAATCCTTTATACTTCTAGTTGCAGAGGAGGAGTTTTACTTTCACTGGAGTCGGATTTAATCAGGGGATTAGGACTCAGACTCGAGTACAGGAATGATTTACTGTGTAAACCGTTGCTGTTGGTGCTGTGAGCAGCCATGTTGATTTGATATCACTTGCTGGACTCAGGGTCAAGGAGACCATCCTGACTTTCAATTTTT
>MU551626.1:762266-773534 GCA_024362625.1 Silurus asotus
AGAATCTGTGAGAACCCGCTCAGAGGATGTGTTCTCTCTAAACACTCTCTGGGTGGGATGGTACACGTTTACTAGGGCATTGTTTAAACCCGAATTCTCCTGGTCACATGACACAAGCGTGACATTTACACACACACACACACACACACACACACACACACACACACACACACACACACATGTACTGTAAATTCCAGTTCAACATTAAAGGACCTGAGAGTTATTTTGGACAACAACTTGTGAAAATCATATCACCTACATTACAGGCTTCTTTCCCCTTAGAAATATTTCTAATCTAAGAAATATGTTGTCCATATCCGATGCAGAGAAGCTCCTCCATGCGTTCATGACCTCCAGAATAGACTACTGTAATACGTTACTAGGTGGATGTCCTGCATCATTAATAAACAAGCTTCAGTTAGTTCAGAATGCAGCAGCCAGAGTTCTTACAAGGTCAAGAAAATATCACCATATAACCCCAATCTTCTCATCCCTACACTGGCTTCCTGTTAAGTTTCGAATCCATTACAAACTACTGCTACTCACTTATAAAACACTAAATGGTTTATCTCCATGTATCTCTCCATTTACATTTACATTTTACATCTGCAGCACCTAAAACGCCCTTGTCCAGAGCTTTGAGTCTTCAGCAATGAACACATTTTTACTGGTACACCAGATTACAACTAAAGATCAATCAATTTTTTGGAATTGTTCTTTTTTTTAACAAAGCAGGAAGAGGAAGGTCTTCACCCGTCAAATGAAGACCGCTGCTCGAACATCTAGGGGAAGTTTAGTCCACCACCTCGGTATCAGAACAGAGAAGAGCTTAGAAGTGTACTTACCTCTCATCCTGTGAGAAGGTGGTACCAGTCGAGCAGTGCTGGAGGATCTCAGACTGCGTGGTGCAGTGCGAGGTGTAATGAGGTATCTGAGGTAAGAAGGTGCTGGACCACTTATGGCTAAGTAGGCAAGCATTAGTGTTTTGAATCTGATACGTGCAGGGTATCCAGTCTTCTAAAACGCTACAATCCGTCACGCTGTTTAAGATTCAAAAACTCTGGACTTCTAGTAGTTCTTAGAACAGCAATGTCCACTAAAGGTGGTAGAACATTCTCACATTTAGCTCCTAAACTTTGGAATAGTCTTCCTGACAGTGTTCGAGGTTCAGACACACTCACCTAGTTTAAGACCTACACATATCACACATCATAACCTTGTGCTCCAGAACATCTGATCACATGCACATTATCAACTTGAGCTGGTAATATCATGAACAGCAGCTACGCTAATGTCTCTCCACTGTTTCTCTTTCTCGAGACATCCTGAGGTTGCACCAGCTCCAGTCACGTCCCACCTCATGAAGATTGTGGACCTTTAAAGATGTAGATGCCTCCAAACATTCCAAACCATCTACAGACGTACCAGCGCCAATTGGATCCCAACTCATGTGGAGTTTGGACATGGCATTGGCATGGAGAAGCTGATGCTGGATCTGTGATGATCTCAGATGTTAAGCTATTTTCTGATTTGCTCAGTAGCTCCTGGTTCCACAACCTCAACTGAATGTATAAGACTGTAGAAAGGACTCATAATCACACACTCCGTTGCTCATGCTAGTGCTCATGCTAGTTTTACACGATTCTCCATGCAATATTTTTTGCGACATGCCCTCACTTTCTTAGATTTTTACAATTTTCTCAATTTTATTCAACTGTGACTTTTTCCACATAAGTCGACATTCAATTTTAATTCATTTCATTATTTTGTTATTTCGTTATTTTTATTTGTTTATCTATTATTTTGGCCAGAATTATTTATTTAAACACAATTCTACTAAGGTCAGGGCTTGACCTGCACATGTGATTTCAGGAGCTCCAGCCTTCTGCCATGGGGAGGTTTGTAAACCAAACTGCAGAAAATTGTTGGAAGATCCATAATTTTAATATTAAATGTCAAAAGGTACAAAACAGAACATAGATCACACAATCAGGTCAAAATTAAGCCCTTTTTCGAAAGAAAAAACAAACAACCAAAACACCTCAGGAACTCAAAAAATTATGTTAAAAGGTCTTTCAGGAACTAAAAGGAAAACACAAAACAAACTCCCAAACTGGGGGTGTAACAGGGCTAACAGGACACAGGTGGGAACAATAGGAGACTAATGAGGGACACGGGGACAAAATAGTGCCCCCTAGTGGGGAAAATAGGAAAAACCCAAGGTAAAAAGAACATAAAAAAAGCTAGAAATCTAGCAGGATCCTGACCCCAGATCCTAAAAAATGTCATTTCTTTTTTTTTAAATGTATTAATTTGCATTTTTTTTTAAGTACATACAAAAATGAAGATTACTAAAATAAATAAATCATTTGGAGAAAAATCACTTAATATATTAATAATGTATATATTAATAATTTATGTATATATAAATATATATTCATTTTTATTAAAATAATAATAAATAAATTAATAAAAAAATTAATGTATTCATTTGCATGTAAATAATCCAAAATCTTTTTTTTTAAAGCGATTTTTGAAAATAATCACGATTTTACATGGGATATCATATGATAATTTAAATATATATAAAAAATATATGAATTTACATTACAAAAATTTTATTGATTATATTAAGTGATTTTTCTCCAAATTATTTATTTGTTTTAGTAATCTTAATTTTTTCCATGTACTTAAGTAAAAAGTAGCCTTTACTACTTCCTGTTTTAGTGTCACGCTGGTGACAGGACCTCACGTTATATTATTTATAGGGCTGGTAATGTAATTTATAATAATTTGAATAAAATGTAAAAATTTAATCGTGATTAATCGCATGGTTGTCACGAGATACTCGCAATTAATCGCAACATAATCACACACTTCTACCTGTTCTAAAATGTATACTTTTCTCTTTTCTGCTTTATCCAAATGTATGTTTATTATTAGTGAAACCGAACTCAACACAGACGTAAATCATCAGGACACCGAACTGAACTTTTGTTATGTTTCCGCACGGACGGTAAATGAGGTGATACCGGAGAAACTGCACCACTTCAACTTTCACCTGAACGACCTAACGAGAGAATATTTGTGAATTTGTTTATAAAAAGTAGACATTTAGAGCATAAAACGGTGCATTGAGTCTGGTTTTAAAATGTATAAAGTAGAAAGTGTGTCAAAATTTTATAAGTGAAAGTAAAAAGATGTCCAAAAAATAAGTAAAATACTGATACCAGAAAAATCTACTTAAGTACAATAATGAAGTATTTGTACTTCGTTATTTCCCACGTCTGAATCACGTGTCCTTCACATCATCACATGCTGCTGCACAGAAACATATTCCCATTCTCACATACTGCAGTGTAATAAATCTGTGTGAGAGAAAACATGCACTCGTAAAGCACAGATTGTTTTTTTCCCCATAACGCAGGTTCTTTTCTCGTCTATTCCAGGAGAGTAATTTTTATCCGCACTCAGCCGTTACTAACAGTTTCTCTCCTTCTTTTCCTCCCCCTGTTTTTTCTGTGATTACTCCATTATAATGTATTAGTCCTGAGGTGTGTATGCCTGGATCTGCTCTGTGCCTACACATGAGCACTACCCAAGGAATTAGCAATAGCAAAGAGAAAATGCACACTGGGTGATGAATGGAGTATGTTTTCTCTTTAGTCTTTTTTTTTCCTTACACATACCTTTGACTGAGAAGTTTTTGGCTTCATAACAAACACACCAACGATAACATCTCGGAACGGGGAGCCAATTTCGCCTGTCGGCTGTATATTTTTTCTACCATTTTCAAGTGGAGAAAAAGCACTCGCATGATGTGGCCCTGTGGGCGACGGAGAAAGAGAAAAGAAACATAATCAATCAACGAACGGAGGACCACGTCGAAACGTAACTACACTCCGCCACTTCAGCTCGAACATCAAAACCCTAGAAAAAAAAAAGGTTTCACACAAAATTAATGTGTGAACATTTATACACTGGTTATGTTTCCTCATATATGTAACATAGACACTATGGGGGAAAAAAAGTTTGTGGACACCTGGTGTCTTTCTAGAACATCTATAGTCCCTATTTCCTGGTATAATGAGCTCCACTCTCCAGGGAAGATGTTCCACTCGATTTTCTGGAGATTTGTCCACATACAGACACAAATCCAGGTACTGATGTGGGTGGGATGAGCAGGTCTGGAGTGCAGTCAGCATTTCAATTGATCATGTTCAATATTGTTGAGGTCGGCGCTTTATAGCAGGAGATATTCCAAAGCAAAACTTCATAGAGACGTCCTATAGGATAGCATTTTACACCCGGTGGTGTCCTGAATCAATCCATCTCTTAATACCATCATTATGATGCCACGATTACAGAAACCATCACTATTGTAGAGAAACGCAGTAGAACAGAGCGCTGCATCACAGACAGGAATCTCATACAGAGAGAATGAATGCCATCACTAAAGCAAGAAACCCAATTAACACAATTCAACACCTCTCCTTTCACTGTAGCCACAACAGCACCTCCCCCATACATCATCTCTAACAGAAACGTCAATATTTACCTCAGAACATGACGGCAAAATAGTCCATCTTGTAAATGTCCTTGTATCTGCATCCGTTTCTTCTCCTCTGCCTGTCGTTGTGAAATAAAATAATAATACTACTAATTATAATAAACAGCAATTAAATCCACATAAATGTATTCGAGTTGTGAGCTCTGACTGGTGCCACTTTCTGACCGTCCAATCAAAAGTGGTGAAAATGCAGATGTGATCGGACGCCTTCTAGAGGGCCTCTGTGACTTAATCTTGCAATCTGATTGGTTAAAGTAACAGCATCATTCTCACAAACAACCTGAGATGAGATGCGACAGCTTAAATCAGACCGGATCAAAACTCCAAGCAGCGGCGTAGCCGAGAGAAAGGATATGAAAAAAAAGAGAAAAGACTATTGGGAATAATTAATATATATTTATGAACAAAAAATATATTCCACTTTTCATTTATTGTCACATTTGTGATTTTTTTTTGGACACATTTTCACACACGATTCTTTAACTGCTTTACACAATTCAGTTGTTTTCACCTGATTTGTCTGGTTGATGATTTCTTTACTTTATACCACAAAAGTATTGATTTTTTTATTAGCAAATTTTTTTTTCAAGCATTTTTTTTCATTATTTACTAGAATTTTTTTTTTTACATTATTCAATAATTTCCACTTTTGACATGTAGTCCAGGTATTTGCTATATTTTAAAATGACAGTTTTCCCAACCCATCGATTTCTTTTCTTTCTTTCACATCGATCATCAGTGTGTGTTTGTTAAATTCATGGTGTGATTTCTTCACTCAACCTAAAAAAACGTGAAAAAATGTTCAAATCTTTTATGAAATGTGGATGTTAGAATCATGTTTCAGTAATGAATGGGGAATCATGTCAAATAAATTACACTAAACATCTTCTGGAATAGAACTTTCTGGAACAATGTACATGTTTCACACAGTTCTGTGAGCGCAGTGTATTTCTGTGTGTCTCCGAAAATGATTTAAGACACAAAATTAGACCAGGAAAGGCCTCTGATTTACGTGATTGTTCGCCACACACACACACACACACACACACACACACACACACACACACACACACACACACACACACACATTTTTTTTTTAAAATAACCAACCCTGGATATCATATAAGGTTGTGGAGGTTTGTGTAATGAGCTCTAGGGGGCGCTAGGACCCTGACAGCCCTGGGGTGAGCTTCCTGTTGTAATTGTGTGCACTTTGGTCTTCACTAATGACCCGTACCTTCACCCAGATGCAGGACAACCTCCTGGTCATCCTCCTCATCCTCTTTGTCCTACTCCTCGTCCTCCTTCACATCATCATCAGGCTGATGTCTTCATCTTCGTACTCGTTCCACAGGGGAAATCGTAGCTGATCCTCGACCTGGGACTCCTGAGGGTGGAAAATAAAAGTCAAGCCTGGAATTCACATGTATAAGAATGCGGAGTGCAAAAGTTTGTACACCTTCTGAAAAACAAGGACCTTTGAAGACCAAAAGATTATGAAATTTGACATTTTAGATATTTACATGGTTCATTAAAATATGATTTTCATTTTCAATTTTTACTGATTCTGTTGTACCCCTGGTATTTTCTGTGCATGTTTGGATTCTTGACCCAAAAATGTAATAAATAAAAAAAAATCTAAAATAAATAATATAAAAAAAAAATATATATATACAGTCACACACACACACACACACACACACTCACACACTTCTCCATTCAGACAGAAACACAGAGTGACTTGTGGATTACTATTTAAATATCATTTGGTTTAATTCAATACCAAAATGAAGTGTGTGTGTGTTCACACCATCCGCAGAAAGCGTTGTTGGAAACGGTGTGATCGCTGTGGTTCACCTCTCTGAAGAGAATTCCCTGCTTATGAAAAAAAAAGAGCTCATTACAGCTCTGAGTACAGCCTGGGTTTTCCCTACGAGTGTGTACGCGGGACTGAAGCGGGATCAAGGTTGTGCTGGTGTGTGTCGTCTCTTACTTCACTGATGACTAAAAACAGGTTCAAACACAAAACCAACAAATAAATAAAGGACATTTTGTTAAGTTTGAAAATATTGTGCAAAGAAATTACAAAGAACAAAAAATAAACCCTATAGTGTGGTGTCCTGCTATCGCTCGGGGTACAGGGTTATAGTTATGGGGGGATTAGTAGCTGAGTGCTGCTGGGGTACTGATTAGACCACGCTGACACTCTTAAGCCCTTGAGCAAGGCCCTTAACCCTCTGTGATCCAGGGATGTATCATGGCAGACCCTGCGCTCTGACCTCACCGTCCCAACAAGATAAGAAAAGAATTTTACTGTAATGTAATGTTTATGTGACAACGAAAGTATTTTCTCAGGTAGTGTTAAAAAAAAAAAAAAAGAAATGCAGAGATCTATATGATATATATATATATATATGTGTGTGTGTGTGTGTGTGTGTGTGTGTGTGTGTGTGTGTGTGTGTGTGTGTGTGTTTGTGAGGACCAAAAAAAAAAATCTTTGAAATGTATTTACAAACACTGCAGTTTTCCCCAACATTTATTTTACAGATTTTATTAATATACATATTAAAAATATGGTTTTTATCTTTTATAATATAGACATGATATATATATGTGTGTGTGTGTGTGTGTGTGTGTGTGTGTGTGTGTGTGTGTGTGTGTGTTTGTGTGTGTTTATTTCTCTTTGTGGGGACCAAACAAAAAAAAAATAAATGTACAATTTATTTTTATTTCACAGATTTTTATTAATATACATTTTACAATAAAAATGATGAGAAACACGTTATAATATTTAGATTTAGATTTACGGAAACGATTGTGTCAGTAGGTCTTACAAAAGGAATTTAAAACACCACGTGTGTTGCCAAGTAATAAATAAAAGGGTTTCTTCATGTGAAACTCTACAAAGAACCCGTGAAGTGATCTGTCCTGGATCATCTCCGTGAGAGATCCTTCATGGAGCGGGACAGAGCGTTATAGTGTTTGTACCAGGAGCGTGTATGTGAAACGTGTAATTCTGTGCAGGAGGCTCGGCTGATAAATAAGCAGGTTGTACACGAATTTCCACGTCGACGTAAACATTTTCGAGATCGTAGGCCATTTTTGAGGTCACAATACTTCCACGCACAATTGAAACCCTATAACGCAAACTTTAGTCTTTATTTTTAAAATAAATGCAATGCTTTTTGGATTCTCGACTAACATTTGGTGTGAGAACCGAAAAAAAAAAGCAATATAAAAAAAACAAAAAATCAAGAACGAAACCGAGTTTGATTCTAGACAGCTGTTGCTACTTCGTCAAGTGTAATAAATAAGTCAATAAACAAATGAGTAAACAAACAAACAAACATCAAAAAAACATGGCCACACAGGGTGTTTACAGGTTGAGCAGGAAATCACATTCCAGGGTGTAAAGCGAGCGGTCGTACAGACTCTTTTTTGCGTGTCACCCTTTTTCTCATAATTACAACCATCCCTGTTGCAAGCCGTTCCGAGTTTATTATTCCTTGTCGAAAATATTTCGTTGCATAACACTCTTTCAGCGGATTCGAAGTGTGTGCGCTCGCTCTGGCCTGAGCTGTCGCTCTCGCTTCGTCTCGCAGCCGAGCCGCCGGAGCCGAGCGTCTCGGGGCTGCAGAGTCGGCCACATGGGGCACATTTCAGCACAGCCGCTGTGTATTTGTTCTGCAGTTATGAGTCAAATTTAACTATTCACATATGACCTTGTCGGCCTATCAGGCTTGAGTGCCGGTGTGTGTGTGTGTGTGTGTGTGTGTGTGTGTGTAAGTGTGTGTAGAGGGGGGAGGCGGCTATCAATCAGCGCAGCAACGCAGGCCATCAGCACGGGGAGGGCGGAGAGGAAAGAATGATCGGAGGAATGAGGGCAGCACTTTAAAATGCTTACACACAGTAATACACTTGTTTGAACTTCAGAAAGGATGTCTCGTGATTAACCGCCTCGGAGTGTGTGTGTGTGTGCGTGTGTGTGTGTGTGTGTGTGTGGAATGGTTTCACAGGAAATAAGATCCAGCTTCGACTTATCCGAACGCAAACGATACAGAATGTCTCCGTTACGTGAGGCGAAACACGATTACGGCGAACACCTAAACCTGATTCGAAGATCATTTTGGGTTTCGGTGCCGTGACATGCAGAAGGAGGAAGAATGCGAAGCAGAGAAGAAGAAAGAGAAGAAGAAGAAGGGGATTTATAAGACTGACCACACAGGCTGCCAAGAAATGTGATGAGTGATCCGCCAAGGCCGACACTTTTACCACTGGGACTGTAAACCCACACACACACACACACACACACACACACACACACACACACACACACACACACACACACTATAGTATTCGTTACTGAGGAATGAATCATTATGAAGTAAGCTAAGCAAAATATTCATGACTTCATAATAAAGTCAGTTACTTTTCTCCAAACTCTAACCACAAACATGGAGGCACACTATTTTACAGGACGTCTTCGGATGTGTACATGAAATTTTCCCCTCGCTGGATCTCCATGTTCGTGCATGACAATGCATCTATATGAAGATATGCTAATAAGCTTGAGTGAATATATCCTGCTTTTGAGCTCAAAAACCTATTGAACACCTTTGCGATGAGGACTGCTGTTCTGCAGACCTTCTCACCTCAACTACATCAGTACATGAGTTTACTAACACTCTTATGGATGAAAGATCACCAAATGTTCAAAAAGAAGCACATACTGTACCAATCGTATGGTCAGAAGAGTCAAACATTATTGTAATGTGGTCCTTTTATCCACAAGATGCCCAGTAAAAAATACAGTACACACACACACACACACACACACACACACACACACACACACACACACACACACACACACACACACACCACATCAGTGTCTCTTATAATTATTTCTCACAGGATGAGAATGTTCATGTGAAAACCGTAATCATGATGTTTGACAGCTCAGACCAACAGCACCAAACAAAAAGAAGGAAGAGGGGAGAAAAATGAACGGAGATTCCACTCGAATGCCCCCTTAATGCCAAAACTGTCTCGTTTTACACACACACACACACACACACACACACACACACCACATCAGTGTCTCTTATAATTATTTCTCACAGGATGAGAATGTTCATGTGAAAACCGTAATCATGATGTTTGACAGCTCAGACCAACAGCACCAAACAAAAAGAAGGAAGAGGGGAGAAAAATGAACGGAGATTCCACTCGAATGCCCCCTTAATGCCAAAACTGTCTCGTTTTACACACACACACACACACACACACACACACACACACACACACCTGTGTATAAGTATTGGCACCCATAATTTAACCTCACTTATATACCTATAACAAAAAAAAAGTATGTAACAAATAATATGTCTGAGTCTTAGTTTGCATGTGTGTCTGCCTTTTTCTTTTACATTTATAGAATATATTTTATAACATTTTTGCTTCTTAAATTAAGCAGTGTTTTTGTTCTTAAATAACTATGCGCAATTAATGGGAACATTTCAACTGCTATTTCTATTGAATTATTTAAAAGGCAAAATATTTATTAATTATTATATTACATTATATTAGATTATATAATATTACATTATGTCATTACAACACATTAAATTATATAATATTACAATTGTTATTTTACAGTATTCAATGACATACAGTAGGTGACATGATTTATAGAAATGTTTAATGTAATATGATTGAATATGAAGCTGAAAAGCAGAGATGTAGATGCTTAAAAATGATTAGTGATTTGAGACTTTATTCACCAAAACACAACACGAGAACATCATGGCATTTCAAGTATACACAGTGTTGTCTTACAATAACATTAGGTTTTGTCAATAATGACAAAAGGCCTGAGGTTTAGCAAATAATGTCATGTAACACAATAAATCTTTTTGAAGCAGTCAGAGGAAATCATATTCAAAAGTATGTAGACACACAAACAAATATGTTACGCATGCAACGATATTCACGATTGTACATTGTAGTGTGTGAGGTCTGGTATTGCGTTAAAGTGCTTGAATACAGTTTGATCGACTTTTGAAAGACGATGTGGGCTCGTGGATGATGAGGGTATTAAAAGATGACTATCAGAAATGACTAATTCTATTAAGGAGCTATTGGAAATGATATTGGAAAATAATGATCATTATAGAGTTCATTCAGGACAGGATTATAGAGTTAACTCTAATGGTATTTATTCCCAAAATATGAAACAATACCAGAGTGAAGAAAAGTCAATGTTTTAAAAACAACAACAACAAAAAAGTTTTTGGAAACTTCTTGATGAACTTCTGCTTTGTCACAACTTCCATTAAATGCTATAAAAAAGAAATTACATTTACTACATATTAGTGTACAATAAATAACAATATTAATATTACAATACCACTGATCAGAGCTTCGGATGTAACAAACCCTTGTTGTGGATTTAAAAAAAAATCATTATGGAAAATATTAGATGTAGAACGAGTGAACACAACGAGTCTTATTATTTTGGAATAAAAGGGAATTTTTTAATCGGAAAATATTGTAAAAAATGTTTAGATAATAGATAGTGTCGTGTAGAGAGAGAGGCAGTCAGATAGATAGATAGATAGATAGATAGATAGATAGATAGATAGATAGATAGATAGATAGATAGATAGATTGGTGGATGAACAGTATATATATATATA
>MU551626.1:778271-810672 GCA_024362625.1 Silurus asotus
ATATATATATATATATAAAATTTATACACACACACACGCTGTATATCTATAAACATTTTACATGCTATCTGAATGTACATGCATGACCATACAGTCCTTTTTTCCTTCTTTTAAAGAAGCCGATCCTCGTGTATTTTAGGTTTCAGCAAAAATGGCGAGGCTGGAATTTTGGAATTTGTTTACAGTAATTTAAGATGGAATTATTTATAGTTTCCCGACATCTTCGAACCGCGGCTCTTCAATCATCCTCCGTTGTGGAAAGACACTCCCAGAAAAAAATCTTCCAAAATTCTTTGGACATTTCCGAGGAAGACTTTTAATCGGGCGATTTCAAAGCCTGTCTAAGATAGATGTCACTGAAAATACCACATGTGAATTATAGCCGCTAATTCTGAGCTGAAGTGTGGCAGCCAAAGATCTCAGAGGCTGGAGAGTGAGAGAGAAAAGAGAGAGGGAGAGACAGAGAGAGAGAAACTTTGTTGCCTTCACGCTGACTTTGCCTCGTCTCTGCCTTCGGAACGGTCCTCGGGCAGCTCTCTGGGGAAAAGGCATGTAATGCTGCACTGCTGAGAACAAGCAGTGCAAATATGTTAATATAACCTGCCGCTTTTCAGCAAAATCAATAAACAGGGCCACCCAAATGTATAATTAGTGTGGGTGTAGAGGACAGGAAATGGAGCAGTGAGAACAACCCCTTCACCACCACCACCACCAGCACCACAGGCGCCATTGTGAGCACGTAGAACCGAAAACGTTCATGTCTTCATGTCAAGATAAAATCAGGAAGCACTCTTGCTGTTACAAAGAACCCTAACAAATGAAGACCCCAAGCTTGAGTATACACACTGATGACAAGCTTCAACATTTTCCTTTTTTTTATTTTATCTTACATTGATGTTATGTGTTTATTTTATTGTATTTTTTTGCCAGCAGTGTTTTATTCCAAGTCAGGGTAAGGGCCTAGCATAATTGGCAGCTTGGCACTGATTGACTAGCGCTGGTATGCTAGCTAAATAAGTTTGATGGCAGAAACCAAAAAAACAGACGAAAAAAATAGAGGCATTCACGTCAACATGTCAAAGTACTAGTAGATGTGATCTTGGAATTTTCTCAGAACTACCATGTTGGTTGAATGAAATATGGAATGAAATACTTGAGGATGTACCGTTATGGACTAAGACAGGTTGACCAAATAAAATGCATTGCGTCATGAAACACTTTACGGTGAGGTCAGGGGATTCATTCAAAATTGTATGGAACGGAAACAGCTGGAGCTGGAATTGGAGACTCCTTCCAAAAAAACATCTAAAATAATCAACCATACTTAGGAGTTAGGGATTCGGATTTGTGAGTTAGAATTATCTTTTTTTTACCTTTTCCCTAAGAAGTTGATGGTTAAGGGCCTTGCTTGGGGGCCCTTACTTGCTGAGATTTGAACTCACAACCTTAACCAGAGCTGAGCTGAAATTTCCATCAGGCCTAGATTTATATCGGATTAAAGAATTGATCAAAAGTGAAGTTTATCAACAGTTGAAGCTGCAGTAGATAGACTAAATGTTTGTCCACTAAGAGCAATGTTCATGTAGAATCCTGCATTTTTTCCCTTAAGATTCTCAAGTCAAGATTTTTATTGCTGCAAAATGTTCTAAGAAAAGGTTAGATCTATTACAGAGGGCTAAAAAAATGTCAGATAAAGCCCTCTAAAAAGATTAACAATGCTACCTTAAATTGGTTCTTATTCAGAGAAGACAGGCTCCCACAGCTTCGCCGTGTAACGTTACAGAAGGAGAACTTCAAAAAACACATATTGGACCTTCAGCCCCTGAGCTCCAAAAACAGATGAAAGGGCCTTAAAGAACAAGACATGCTGTGCAGACATCCTCAGCCAAAACATCACAATTTTAGAAGCTACCAAAAACGAGGGGGATAAGCAATGGACTCTAGCACACGGTCACGTTTTGAGAGTCCTGTGAGCCTGAACTCGTAGTAAGTCATTAAGGAGACGATGGGAACCTCTAACCTTTGCAAATCCTAAGGATATTCTACTGGATGTTGATCAACTGAGCAAGTCCAGCTTTAAGACTAATGTCTCAGTGCTTGCAATCCCCTCATGACTCCTTTCAACTCTTCCAAACCTTTAATGGATCATGAACATGAGCAAAAGCACTTTAATTCCACTAGTTTGTATTTTTCAATGGTCTGAACATGTCCAGACTGAAACTGCTGGAACGTCCAACAAACTTCCTTGTCTTTCCACATTTTGTTCTAGAATCCTAACTTCATAACTATCCCTGTCCATTCTTCCCAGTGGTGAACAGTATCGAAGTATTTGTACCTTTTTTGTGTACTTTACTGAAGAATTTCCATTTGGGGAGACTTTTACTTTAACTTTACATTTCAAATTTGAATATTTTACTTTTTCACTCAAGTACATTATGCGAAATCAGTCCATCGCTTTATTTATGAGGATAAAAACACAACTCTTCAATCACACAGCGAGTCACCAATCAGGGTCGAGCTTGTGCTCTGTTTTGAAATTGTTTTGATTGGCGCTTGGTGTATCTGCTGATCACCAACATACAATTCATCATCAGTTGAACACCAAGCAAAACATTTAGAGGAGAACAAATGATGAAAGAAACTCATGATACTTGTAATATTATATCAATCAGTGTTTGATTAATTAATATCATTCAATTTATAGAGCGGTGTGCTAAAAAGTCTTTACACATTAACTATGTTGATTAAATAAAGAGTCTTGTGACAAAAGTGATAATAGGAACATTAAAGCCACTATAAATCATAGTACTATGGGTACTTAAGTACATATGAAAGCAAATTCTTTTGTATTTTTACTCAAGTGAAAGTTTAAAGGGACACTGTAAATACAGACATATTTTGCCTACTGTATCTCTACTTTAGTTTGTGTCCTTTATCCAGACATTTTCACAAAATCATACTATATGCTAGTATGCTAACCGCCCTGCTATACTATGTTACTCCTTTCATTCCAATTAGAAGCCAAACACCTCTGAGCATTTGTTGTCATGACAAGGAAAAGGTCTCCTGTAGAGTTTTATGCAAAAAATCATCTTGAGAATTAAAAAAATATATATTTAAAGGTGCTATTTACTTGTCAAATGCACCTACATATCCCAACAATTTTAGGAAGCGCAAAAGAGCCCCTGGAACAGGGCCTTGTTCAAGGGCCCGAGAGTGGCAGCTGGGTAATACTGGGGCTTGAACCGCTGACCTTCCTTCGCTAAACCAGAGCTTTTACCACGGAGCTACCACTTTCCACTAGATACATCCTGTTGCTAGTTGGTTGTTCTGGTTGCTATAGCAATCCTAAAGGTTTAAAAACTATCCCTAAGTAGGTGTTGTTTTGGAATTATAAGCCATTGTTTGAGTGGTGCTAGGGTTGGGCTAAGTAGTTTCTACGGTGTCACAAGGTGGTTCCGGGATTGTCCTGTGGTACGTTTGGTGTGACATGACTAGACATCCATTAGAGTTCCTGTTTTATTTCACCTGGGACCAGAGTAATTTGGTGACTAATGGTACATCCCATTTTGATTCATTCACACTTATGTATGTAGCAATGGCAGATTTACAAAACAAATTAGTTCCTGGTAATTATACAGATTTAACAGTGGCACTGATGTCTCTGTCAGTAAACCACCCATTAAAAGAAAAAAAAAAACAGAAAATTTGTTTATGTAGAATTTTTGCCATTACCATAAAAATTATATCGATATAACTACAAGACAATTCAAAGTTTTGGGAATTACATATTCAATTCAATCATCAAAAAACACATTTCAAGAACTATGTGTTCTTTGGTTTGTCAAATTTTAGAGAGATTTACCACAAATCTGTCCAAGACCTGATGTTCTGTGGAGATTTTCTACATTTCTGACAATGTTTACTGATGCCAATCAGTGTTGTCCTGCAGTCAAGACTCCCTCTTGCTCTCGTCTTGCTTTGGCAGTGGGCTTAGCCCTGTAATTACACTTGCCTCCGATTACAGCCCCTCCCTTGACAACATTTCGGATGACGTCGCAACACACATACCATTGATGGATTTTATCCGTTTCATCGCATCGAACCCTGTCTTTTCTTTCATTTTAAATGGAGCATTCGCACCGACCATTTCCACTTGTTCTGGGAATGGCTGTCGCGTTATTAGAAAGGGCGCTTTGCAGACCACCCAGGCACGCAGTGGCCTCGTAGATATTTAGCCAGCTAATTGCGCAAGGCAGTGGAAGCTTTGATAAGTGAGGAGAGGCTTTCTCCTGGGATCGGGGCCACTTTCATGGTGTGATGGGGTTAGTCTGATAACTGCATGAAAGCTGCACGAGATGTTTCTTGGCGCTGGCAGGCAAGCCCGTTCACGGCCGTGCTAAGTGGCCGAACATCATGGGGCTAGTTAGTTAGCATAAACATGCCACTTAGCCTAACTACCTCAGGGAGCCACAGGGCTGTTTGAGGAAGACACAGTGGAGCAGAGTTCCATAAACAATGCAGTTAATGACCTGATGACTTTGTGGGAGCAGGATTTTTGTGACTATGATGGAATTTTAGCTAGTGCTGGTTCCTTGCTAGTAGCACAACTCTGCTTGCTTCACTCAAACTAAGCATTAGCTGTACATTGCGACTGCCTCTGTACTTTGAAGGCAGTTATTAAGTTGCCTTAAAAAGTAAAATGTTGCTTTCAGAAATAATATGTATTCACCATACAATTTATTAGAAAAACCTGTACACCTGTGCATTTACCAGTAAATCATGTGGCATCAACACTATTCAGGCTGATTTCAGAAAAACAAAATGGTGGTCTCTGTGACTTTAATCATGGCAGGGCTGATGGTACCTGGTGGGCTTGTTAGAATATTTCAGAGAAGCAGCAATTTAAGTGAATTCTACTGTGTTGCTTGGTGTTTATTACAGTTAGCTAATTCAGTCCTGGTGGGTCCTACAGTAATGTGTTGCTAGATCGTTTCAAAGCTATTCCAGTTGGTCCTGATAGGGTGGTGTTGCGTGGGCGGCTTAAGTTTCTTGTGTGGTGCTTTGGTATTACAGTTCATTACTTGAGTGTTGCCTAGGTGGGGCGAAACAGTTGCTATAGTATTGCAGGTGGTTCCTAAGGTGGTGCTATGCATCTGCTACGTTTTTTTAGATGGCATGTTTTTCCATGCTTGTTGCTCTCATGGTTGCTAGGGTATTCCAGGTCATTTTGCTGTAATAAGCATGAGGAATGATCAATCAGTGGAACAAAATAAATGGTCGAAGAGTTCAAATATATAATTGTACTTGAGTAATATCACTAGATTTTCGCTCCACTTAGCTGAGCGAAATTTGGACAGAGTACCCGTAGCGTGATGAGGGCCACCGGAGCACCATGTTCAGGGTTGAACGAGGACGCAGGAGCACCACAGCATGTCCTCACACAGCTCTGATACTGATACCCTCTCAGGGTGAAGAAGGGGTGAGGGGAACTTTAGGTCACCTCTCCGTGCCACTAGCCATTGTGTTTGGCTTCACTTCCACTTATTTGTCACGCTTTTTCCCCCATGGGCTGCCAGCCAGCCATACAGGAAACCAAGGTCACAAATACGGCATTTATTTAAAGAACACACAGAGAAAAAACACACGCATGAACAGGAGGGCTGAAATGTGACTGTATTACATCCGTATTGGTGTTTTTTACATTTACATTATACAGGACCACTAGAGACTATATATATATATATAAATGTTTGTGTGCTTTTCCAAAGATAGTCTCTATTTGCTGTTATAATAAGCTCCACTCTTCTGGGAAGATGTTCCACTAGATTGTGTGCAAGCCACAAAGGTATTAGTAAAGTCAGGTACTGATGTAGGGGAGGTCAGGAGGCCTGGGGAAACCTACGGAAAGCAGATCTTCATGGAGCTGGCTTTGTGCACAGGGGCAGTGTCATGCTGGAACAGGTTTGGATTTCCTTCATTCAACTGCAGCCAAAGACTCGTATACAATTGTGTGCCTCCAAACTTTGTGACTTTGTGGTAACATACTTTTGATCATAGTATATAGTGTAGACATCAAGGCACATTTTCAAACATTTGTACTCAATTGTATCTGTCTGTCTGTCTGTCTGTCTGTCTGTCTGTCTGTCTGTCTGTCTGTCTGTCTGTCTGTCCGTCGAACCATCCACATACGTACGTACCTACCTGTCCTGTCTATCAGAATTCACTTCACAAGAGAAAAAAACAGAAGAGATGGAGGAACACAGCATGAAATAAATCTCTGCTCTGTTCCTTGCCTGTAAAATTAAGCAAACACACTGGGTGTTAAAGTAACACTGTGTGTGTGTTTACTGATGCCTGCTTCATTCCCATTCTTCATTCTGCTGTGTGTGTGTATGTGTAGTGCTGGGATCTGAACCAACACAGCATCTAATCCAGCGCTGCCTTGTATTCACACCGCTCGTATTGTTCTAACCGAGGTTGTTCAAACCTGCAGTGTTCCTGTGAAAGCAGGTTCTCGGTGGAGGTTCCTCTGCCACCCCGGGCTCTACGCCAGGACAGAGTCTCGCTAAGCTGCGCTTAATAGAAACACAATATTAGTGCAAGTGCAGCATCGTGTCCTTTTTATTTTTAACACCGTACAATAATCTTGACGTTATTACTCCCTGTTCCTCCTGTACGGACCTCAGATCCTTTAATAAATAGCATTGGAGGGGAAAAAGGAGAGCAGGAGGGAATCCTGGGAGATATGATTTAACCTGAACCTGGAAATATATCCAAATTTTATTAATAATAGCTATTTTTTTGTTACTTAGTACCAAATGTTATCACTTAAGCAAGAAACCTTATTAACACAATTAAACACGTCTCCTTTCACTGTAGCCGCAGCTGCTCCGCCGCATGCATCATCTCCAGCAGAAGCATCGATATTCACCTCAGAAAATGACCTCAGCAAAGCTTAACAACTCATTGGGCCGACTTTTCCTCACGCTGTCCAGCTTTTCTTGCAAAAGTGAGTCTTGTGAGTAAGTGTATTTGTGACCAAATCAATTTCTTCTCCTCTGTCAGCCATTATGAAATGAAAGAACAGCTAATAAATCCACATGAATATATCTGAGCTTGTGCAGCACAGCGAGTCCGATTAGAAACGTTATGAAATTTAAGAGAATAAACTATTGGGAATAATTTAATACATTGACAAATTATATTAAAGTGATATGATTAAGTGGTTATATTAATTGATTTTGACACAATTTAGGCCCAGCAGAGAAGACTGAATTGTATGGTATTAAAAAATTTAATAAATAAATACAATAAAATGTATATATATATATATATATATAAAATTGTTATTATATTTTTTCTCTTCCTTAAATGTGTACATGGCCGTAATCATAATTACAATGATAATAATAATTCATATTATAAAATGTGTAATAATAAAAAATACATAAATAATAATGAAAATAGAAATGAAACAATAGTACGTAAACTTTTGATTTAATTTTTTGAGCCTTGAATTATTTTTTTTTAAAAGACCATTTTATGTCCTTAAAAACTAGCTTTTTATTATAATGGCTGTTTTTTTTTTTTTTGTTAATATTAATATTAGTAATTGATCTATCTATCTATCTATCTATCTATCTATCTATCTATCTATCTATCTATCTATCTAAATGCGTATTATTTACCTTTATATTTAATGTCAGATACACTATTTAAAGTAAATCGTATTGAAATTCTCAATTGTAATTATTTCTAGTCATTTCTTTAAGGTTGTTTATTAGCAGGAGCAGCAGGGGGCGCACTTGAACACGGAGCTGGGGTCTAACCTAGGGCTTCAGTCTACAGTACCTGCACGCTCATTTCTGGGCATCTTTGAAGATGATTTAAACAACAAACCCAGTGTATTACCCTGAACCTGTCATCAGAACTGATCTGACATTAAACTGTGTGTATTCTCAATGTGAATATGCAGAATATAGTTATTAGAGTTAGAACACTACTGAGGATCTACTGTATGACCCACAAGCATACACACGAGTGTAGAAATCAAGTACAATCTGAATTAGACAGAAAATAATAATCAAAACTATGAACTTTGCCCCAGATGTTTAATTATAATCGACAATTATATGATATCATATAACAATTTCTGTATTCTGATTAGTCCATTGGGGAATATTTCTGTTCATCTATTAGTTCAGCTTTTTTTTATTTTTGTAAAAATGCTCCCTCATGGGATGAATAAAAGTTTTAAATACAACTGTAAAATCAATAATTAATAGTAATAATACATGTAAAGTAATAAATAATGTGTTAGGAAATAAATAAAAGTTTTAAAAGTGATCAAATTCTTTAAGAAGGAAAGAAAGAAAGAAAGAAAGAAAGAAAGAAAGAAAGAAAGAAAGAAAGAAAGAAAGAAAGACAAAAAGGTCAAGAAATAGTTAGACTATTTATAAAGGGAGAAACAGAGAGAGGAAGAGATAAAAAAAGAAAGAAAGAAAGAAAGAAAGAAAGAAAGAAAGAAAGAAAGAAAGAAAATGGGCAGACTTTTTACAAAGAGAGAAACAGAGAGAGGGAGAAAAATAAATACGTAAATAAATAAATAAATAAAGAAAGAAAGAAAGAAAGAAAGAAAGAAAGAAAGAAAGAAAGAAAGTAAGAAAATGGGCAGACTTTTTACAAAGAGAGAAACAGAGAGAGGGAGAAAAATAAATTAATAAAGAAAGAAAGAAAGAAAGAAAGAAAAAAAGAAAGAAAGAAAGAAAGAAAGAAAGAAAGAAAGAAAGAAAGAAAGAAAGAAAGAAAGAAAGGTGAACACTGGGCAGACTATTTACAGAAAGAGAAGGAGAGAGGGAGAGAAATGAAGAATATATATGGATAAAAAAAAGCACTTATGCTTTAATAAATGAAATCCGTTTTGTGGTTATGAACATAAACAAACAAACAAACAGACAGACAGACAGACAGACAGACAGACAGACAGACAGACAGACAGACAGACAGACAGAGAAATAGATAGATAAATCATCACACTGATATCCGCCAGCACCCAGGCATTGATTGTTTTCCTGTTTTGTGTTATGTTGTTATGGTTGAGTTGTCAAGTAATTTCTCTCGTATTGTATATTATATGATATGCTGCTACAATGCCCAGGGCACAGACAGAAGTTTATCCTGTCTACCATGACAATTACCCAACACTCTTCTCTGCTCTGCTCTTCTCTCTCCCACACACACACACACACACACACACACACACACGCACACACACAGAGTGCTGATGGTTATCTCTTCTCCCATAAATCATGCCGTCTTGTGCGGCACCTCTGGGTGGGAGCGTTTTTGAACCTCCCTCTGTATCTATCCAAACAGTCTGATACAGGAGTTGTCTGGCAGAGTCGCAGTTATGCCTCACATCCCTGACTCGAGATCGGATCGGATCCCGGGTGTCTCGCAGCCACACGCGAGGTGTTTTCGAACGAAACTCTGACTGTGACGCAGAGTGGGTTTTGTAAACGGTGTGTATGCAATGGGAAAGGTGTTTAGAAATGCAACAGCTTGTGGGAGGTTCAGTGCCTCCAGGCTGTGTCTCAATGTGACCGAGAGGCTCCTCACAGTCTTGGCCTCGATCCTAACCTGGAGCACAAGCTTTGTTTTGCTGTTATTATTATGTCAATTCTTTTTTTTTCCACCGAGAGACTGAATGACTTCTGATGAAATTCTGACAATGCTTTCAGAACCTAACAGAACTATAGCCAGTATTCGTGTGTAACTCCGGGACATTCCTCAGTTGTGTAAGTTTTGAAATCATGATCATTGCCAGTTGATGTAATTACACATGGAAGATTTTGAACTTCTTCCACAGACTTGTTTCTACCTTTCATCCCAGTTTCTACAATCATATTATAGGTTTCTGAATTAGAAAACATTATAAATATCAAAACACTATCGTGGACAAAAGAATTGCTTCCCCTACATTTTCGATTGTATACAAGTCTTTAGATGCGATTAACTACGGTACAGGAACAGCTTTGGGTTCCAACACAGCTTCATGAACATCTGCTTTCCGTGATTTGGAGTGGAAGATTGCCACAAAATCTAGTGAAACATCTTCCCAGAAAAGTGAGGGTTGTTAGAACAGGAAATTGTGAGATAGAAAGGAGAAAAGGAAAGAAAGAAGAAAGAAAAAGAAAGAAAGAGAGACCAACAGTGGCCTTGACTATTTATTAAAAGAAAAACAGAAAGATGGAGAGAAATGAAGGAAGGAAGGAATGAAGGAAAGTAGAAAGAAATAAAGAAAGAAAGAAAGAAAGAAGGAAAGAAAGAAAGAAAGAAAGAAAGACATAAAAAAAAGAAAGAAAGAAAGAAAGAAAGAAAGAAAGAAAGAAAGATAGAAAGAGACTGTTTACAAAAGGAGAAACAGAGAGAGGGAGAGAAATTAAAAGGGTGGGATTGTGAGTGGGACAGAAAGAAAGAAAGAATAAAAGAAAGAAAGAAAGAAAGAAAGAAAGAAAAGAAAAAGAAAGAAAGAAAGTAGGAATGGAAGAAAGGAAGAAAGAAACAAAGAGAAAGAAAGCAAGCAAGAAAGAAAGAAAGAAAGAAAGAAAGAAAGAAAGAAAGATAGAAAGAAAGAAAAAAGGAAGGAAGAATAAAAGAACAAAAGAAAAAAAGAAAGAAAGAAAGAAAGAAAGAAAGAAAAAAGGAAGAAAGAATGAAAGAAAAAAAGAAAGAAAGTAAGGAATAAAGAAAGAAAGAAAGAAAGAAAGAAAGAAAGAAAGAAAGAAAGAAAGAAAGAAAGAAAAAGATGAACAGACTATTTACAGTTTCTATGATGTAGGTGACAGCAGGTCTGTAGTGTACTGTAGAAAGAAAGAAAGAAAGAAAGAAATAAAAGAAAGAAAGAAAGAAAGAAAGTAGGAATGGAAGAAAGGAAGAAAGAAACAAAGAGAAAGAAAGAAAGAAAGAAAGTAAGAAAGAAGGAAGGAAGAATGAAAGAACAAAAGAAAAAAGAAAGAAAGTAAGGAATAAAGAAAGAAAGAAAGAAAGAAAGAAAGAAAGAAAGAAAGAAAGAAAGAAAAAGATGAACAGACTATTTACAGTTTCTATGATGTAGGTGACAGCAGGTAAAGAAAGAAAGAAAGAAAGAAAGAAAGAAAGAAAGAAATAAAAGAAAGAAAGAAAGAAAGAAAGAAAGAAAGAAAGAAAGTAGGAATGGAAGAAAGGAAGAACGAAACAAAGAGAAAGAAAGAAAGAAAGAAAGTAAGAAAGAAGGAAGGAAGAATGAAAGAACAAAAGAAAAAAGAAAGAAAGTAAGGAATAAAGAAAGAAAGAAAGAAAGAAAGAAAGCAGGTCTGGAATGTTCCTCAGTATGAAATGTAACTATAAATAGTTTAGGAAGCATGTAGCACGCTTTAAATATAAAAATTGTTCTTTGGTTATGAACATAAACAAACAAACAAACAAACAAACAAACAAATAAATAAGTGTGGACGGTATGTTAAAAAAGCACATGCTAATCTTATAGACGTGTGTCAGTGCCCTTAAATCACCTGTGTGTATTTAAATCACTGTCTTGCTGAACGAGAATGTTCAAGTGCCCATTGACTTTTGTCCATATATAGTGCACCTCTAATAAATGAAAAAGAATGAGAGAAATGTGAAGGCACTCCCATGACACCTCATGCTTGCACTTAAACCTGACAACCAACAGTAGCACTTGCAGAACAGCAGGAACACCCGGTATTGAATTCCTTCCATTCATACAGTATGAAACGACCCGTGGTTGTGGATCATCCCGGCTTGTCCAAATAAGCCTGAAACACGACATGCACCTTCCACGCCAGCCAGAATAACTGTCCCTGCTATTGACTGCTTTCTGAATATATAAATAGGTCTTAATGTTTGGGCGTCGCGGCTGTCGCATCGAAACCACCCATGTTCAGGAAAATACGCGGCCGAACGTGAACCTGGTGAGGGACACGATGTACCAGGAGACACCTATTGGTCCTTGGTCGTGCTCCTGAAAACGAGAATCAATTCACTGCAATAAGATGGAAAGCCAGCCATGATAAACACCATGTTCCTTCCTCATACGCCTTCCTGGTTCCTCATTAAACTCTGATCACGTGTGCTTTTCTTGTGTGGTCTAAAACTGGAGATGAATCCGACCAGGATTGGAAGATGCAACCCAAAATAATTTCTCAAAACAGATTTTTTTCAGAGTGTCCAACCTTTTCCCGTGAGTCAGGTATCGGATATCGTAACAAAAGAGGGTGGAAGCGAATGTCAGAGGGTTGATATCTAACATCACCCATAACTTTGAGGAAACATTATCTTTCCTGTAACAATCTTCAAAAACGATGAGTGATTATGACCATATTCCGCTAATGAACCATCCAGACTGCTGACCTTCTGCTTTCCTTTTCATCTCATCACTAGAGATTTTCTTTAGTTCTTTTCACACCCAAGGTTTTGACCGATGTAATTCGAAGCGTTTTGTGACTCGAGCGTGTATGTGCACGTTCCCCCAGCGCTTATAAACAAGGTGTCAACATTTCGGGTTGGTGCGAAAGCCCTTATTTTGGTTGTGTCTGGGTCACTATTACATAACCACTCCGGGAGCTTGAGGTATTAACCGTTTAGTTGCTGAGAGAAGCTGGTTAGAGTGTAAAGTGCTGAGGGAAATGCTTGACAGCAAGACGGTTCCAAAATAAAATACACAATTCTTTAATAAAGTATCTTAAAGGCTACAAAAGAACTCTGGAAAAAAAAAAACTTTTAGTGTATTCTAAGATTGCGAGCTCAGCTGTAGTTTACTTAAAGTAAAAAGAAAAAGGAAATAGATGAATAAATTAATCTGACTTGAATAAACTGTTTACTAATGACCACACAAAACCCACAACTTATCCCTCAAATTATATTCCAGCATGCTAATAGGTAACTAGCAAAACTAGCAAAACAACTAGCATGCTAGCAGCACATGTGTGTGTGTGTGTGTGTGTGTGTGTGTGTGTGTGTGTGTGTGTGTGTGTGTGTGTGTGTTTGAGAGAGAATAACTCCATAAGGAATTTAGATAAATAGATAGATAGATAGATAGATAGATAGATAGATAGATAGATAGATAGATAGATAGATAGACAGGCAGACAGATAGATAGATCTGTCTCTCTACCTCTCTATTTCTCTCCATCTGTCTTTCTACCTCTCTATTTCTCTCCATCTCTCTTTACCACTCTATTTCTCTACATCTGTCTTTCTACCTCTCTATACCGATAGATAGATAGATAGATAGATAGATAGATAGATAGATAGATAGATAGATAGATAGATAGATAGATAGATAAATAGATAGATCTGTCTCTCTAACTCTCTATATCTCTCCATCTGTCTTTCTACCTCTCTATTTCTCTTCATCTGTCTCTTTACCACTCTATTTCTCTACATCTGTCTCTCTACCTCTCTATACCGATAGATAGATAGATAGATAGATAGATAGATAGATAGATAGATAGATAGATAGATAGATAGATAACAGACAGACAGACAGACAGACACATAAATAGATAGATAGATAGATAGATAGATAGATAGATAGATAGATAGATAGATAGATAGATAGATAGATAGATGAGGGTGGGGGGTAGGTGTATTAAGGAATGGATTGATAATGATAGCATTGACATACAGAGAGATGGTCAGGCAGACAGACAGACAGACAGACAGACAGACAGACAGACAGACAGACAGATACTACAGACATAGATAGATAGATAGATAGATAGATAGATAGATAGATAGATAGATAGATAGATAGATAGATAGATAGATAAATAGATAGATCTGTCTCTCTACCTCTATATCTCTGCATCTGTCTCTCTACCACTCTATATCTCTCTATCTGTCTCTTTTCCACTCTATTTCTCTCCATCTGTCTCTCTTTACCTCTATATCTCTCCATCTGTCTCTCTACCACTCTATATCTCTCCATCTGTCTCTCTACCACTCTATTTCTCGCCATCTGTCTCTCTTTACCTCTATATCTCTCCATCTGTCTCTCTACCACTCTATATCTCTCCATCTGTCTCTCTACCACTCTATTTCTCGCCATCTGTCTCTATAGCTCTCTATATCTAGAGATAGATAGATAATAAAATATTAATATTTACTATTCAAATATTTTAGTTTAATATTTATATTTTATGTAAATTAATATTTCTAAATGAAAATACTGCATAACTATTATATATACTGTATAAAAGATGCTGTTCTGTAAATAGATATTCAAATGTGAATCGTGTATTTTTTTTAAAGAGTATTTATAGTATTTAAATTAATTAGTATTTAAATTTGAGTCCATTTTGATATGATTTTTAATAAAGTCTCATATTCAAGTTCACTGTCTGTAATTACAGCTGCTATAACAGTATTATCCATGAAAAAAACTTTTTATTGCTTAGAAGAATGTAAATAAAAGCACAATCTAAATGACGAGCAGTGAGATTCCCACATTTCCCTTTATTTTTACAGTATTTAGTAAAATGATCATTATTAAATATTGTATTAACAATTTTTTTTTACACTGAAATTAGATCAGAAGAAACAGGACATCAGAAACTCTGGGGACTTGTTCAGGAAGTGGAGTCAGAGCAGGAGACTGTGTGCTCGAGACGTTTTCTAAACTTTGTTTGGCCAGCCAAGGGGTGAGGTGTGGTGGGCCGGGTGGGGGGGTGGTTAGGGGGTGCAGACAGACTGTGTGGTCCTGTGACTAAGATCTTGTTTAGAGCAGTGAACACAGTGCATATACCTCTGTTTTCCTCTCTTGCTTTCTCTCTGTGCTTCAAGACACTAAAAGGATCTGAACAAGACACAAAACAGAAGAGTACAAATGGAGAGGCCCATTGGATCTTTCAAGGATCAAAAGACATCAATGGATTTTTGTGGAACTTGATCACAACTGCACTATGAAACGCTGTTAGAAAAACACTCCGAGTGGGATAAAGAAGTGAGAAGCTCGGAGATAGATAGATAGATAGATAGATAGATAGATAGATAGATAGATAGATAGATAGATAGATAGATAGATAGATAGAGATATCATGTAAACCAGAGCAACTCAACCAATCAATCAATTAATTAGCAGTTGCAGCAGCAGCTTACATGTAAACCAGTGTCTTCAACCAGCATCCCGGATTCACTTCTTGAATGTTGACGTTGTCTCTCGAAGCCAGTTGGTTCTGTTCTTTGAAAAAAGAACCTACCTGTTTGAATCATCAGCTTCTCAGCAGATGATTGTGTCACATGTGTTGCATGGATCAGATTTCCTTAGAAGAAAAAGTGGATACATTTTGGGTTGTTAAGCAGACAGAATAAAGTAATTAAAACAATGACGTGTTATTAGTCATGTGACCTGTCCAACTCAAAAACGAACAGGAGGGTGGAAAATACCCAAGTCTACATTTCTAAACCTTTCCAACTCACTAGGTTCTCCTGCAACTTTCCCTTTTTGTCTGTTCGTTTAATAAACACATTCTTCTCGACATTTACGGCTTCAAATCACAGAGACGAAAAGTAAATAAAAGCTTGAATCAGGCTGAAGAATCGTATATTTTTACACCTGTTTTACGCTGGTGATTTAGATGTTGATATTTATGAAGTAGTTTTAAGGAGGCCTCAGGTGCAATTCACATTCAACCTCGTGCTGTAGATCTTCCACTCCAACCGATGTAATGCATATCTTCATGGAGCTGTAGCTTCTGATAGTTCTTGGAAAAATCTGCACTCGTTTATCGTCGGTTTTATAAAAAAAATTAGTTAAACATCACGCGGGCGAGGAGTTGATGTATTTTTCTCTCACTTGAAAGATAAATTGAGCTCGCATTCTACAGCTTCTAATTGAGTGTGTATGGAAAAAAAAGAAGCTCGCTAAACATGGTCATTACTGCACATTCATTTCCTCTGGCACATACACACATTGTTTCATAACAAACATTGTTGAAACAGCTGGGCGCTAATCTGGGCTATTTTTCGGCTAATGGGTGCAGCACATGATTAACACTTGAATCATGAGTATGTGTGTTTGTGTGTGTATGTCTGTGTGTGCGTGCACATGCGTTAATTGACTGACCTCATACCGTAGTTGCCTAATAAAGTGTTTATCTTTATACACAATAGCGATCCTTTTGTATAACACGCTTGAAATATCACTACGTCTCCTCCTGTCTTTCACAGGTACATTGTGCTGGCTGGTGTCCCGGGGCATGTCTTTTGTCTCCGGGTTGATTATGGAAGACCTGGTGCACTTTATTTCAACTCCTGCCCTCAAGTTTAGCTGTCACTGAGTTCAGTGGCCGATCTGGGCTCGTTTGCTAACCCCAGGTTGCACAATGAAGTGAAGTGTGTGTGTGTGTCTGTGTGTGTGGGTGAGAAAGAGAAAGAACAGGCGGTACCAGGAGCAAGGTAGCGGAGCAGGCCAAGCCGAGGGGTCACAAGGTTACGGAGGACGCGACTTACCCGTAGGTGGTTGTGGTTGGCAGAGGCTGCCAGAAGGGCGGAGCAACCACTGCACGCAATGCATGCTCAGACACTCTCTGGCTGTTTACCGCCACCCTGGGGTGTTAGAAGAATCACACACTCTTACACACACACACAAAAACACTCCCTCTTGCTTCATCTCCAAGGCTCTCACACACAAATACACACACACATACCCCCTGTCATTAAAGCTCAGCATATTTCCGCCTTCGCCAATATTTGGGTTCTTGAGTGCATTTTTATTCAGAGCGATTGTATCCAAACAAACGGAAAAAAAAAATCCCTTAAGGCACCGTGACTGAATTTTTCCCATCCAAAAAACAACCAGGCCGCTCCTTCCCTCCCGAACCTCTGCCCTAGTTTCAACTTTGACCACTTTAATTAAAATCGCAATTAATCAGATTGCTGCGAAACGTTACACATCGCATTGGCTGAGAAAAGCCTGATCCGTAATCATTAACCCGGCTTTCGTGGGAACGTACTAACGATCTATCTCGCCCCTTTTGTGTCAGCTCGCACTTATTTCCCCTTTAATTTAACCTGGGGTTCTTCACAATTCCAAATCAGCGATCCGTCATGCCAGTTAGTCATCTTATCGTTTGTTTGTTTTTTTGGAGCGTAAGAGTCGAACGTATTGACAGGCCCGGGTTAAGATAAACTTCTTATGTAAAGCAATGAAAAAGCAATACGCAACTCTTAACAGCAAACACACTGCAAACGCTCTTTAGAGAGGACACGCCTAGCTTTCACAGACTTAATGTCAATCACTCGGAGGATAATTAACCGTGTAGCACAGAAAAAAAAAAATCTCTCTTATTATACAGGAAAGCTACAGAGAATTGAAAGCTACAACGAGGGGAATGCTAGCTAATACGCATGTAGCTACTGCTAATCAGGTACAGTAAGCCATAAATAAAGTGTAGAAATACTGTACGATATCCTAATTTTATACCATAGCACCGTTAAAGTCGTAAAATTAGCGCTGAAATTTGCGCGTTTACGTTAACGCAGTCTTTCGAATACATCATCGTTTCTATAGAAACAACCTGTCCTCCAGCATGGCTAAAGGTGTACAGCTAACCTTTATTTACAGTAAGTAAAGAGCGTCCATTCACAGTCTGAGGTAAAAATGACAGTTAAAGTTTTCCAAACTCTTCAGGATGCGCAGGTTGAAGCTTTGCGATAGATAGATAGATAGATAGATAGATAGATAGATAGATAGATAGATAGATAGATAGATAGATAGATAGATAGATATAGATAGATAGATAGAGACAGACAGACAGACAGACAGACAGACAGACAGACAGACAGACAGACAGATAGATAGATAGATAGATAGATAGATAGATAGATAGATAGATAGATAACAGAGACAGACAGACAGACAGACAGACAGATAGATAGATAGATAGATAGATAGATAGATAGATAGATAGATAGATAGATAGACTGAGACAGACAGACGGACAGATAGATAGACAGACAGACAGACAGACCGAAAGATAGATAGACTGAGAAAGACAGACATACAGACAGACAGACAGACAGACAGATAGATAGATAGATAGATAGATAGATAGATAGATAGATAGATAGATAGATAGATAGATAGATAGATAGATCTTGAGAGAGGTTATAGACAGGTATAGTTGCTATAATGCAACTTGCTCATGGACTATACGTGTGTATTAAACATAACATTGTGGTGGTGTAAGACTAATTAACACTTTAGGGTATGAAATGCAAAATACCATAAATATAAAATATAAATCCTGCGTACATGTTTTTAACATCAGAAGATAGAACATAATAAATTGCATGGCTCATGTCATGGCTCATGGCTTTTCTCTAGCAGTAGCAGACTGTACATTGCACTCCCAGCCCTCCAGTGGTGTCCTACCTGTAATAATCCCCTCTCAATAGCAGCTTTATGACGCCACGTCTATAAAAGCAATCAGTGTTATAGACAGATGCAGAATAACAGAGCGCTGCATCACAGACAGGAATCTCATACAGTGAGAATGAATGTCATCACTAAAGCAAGAAACCCAATGAAACCCAATTCAACCAGTCTCCTTTCACTGAAGCCACAACAGCACCGTACATCATCTCTAACAGAAGCATCGATATTCACCTCAGGAAATTACCTCGGCAGAATTTCTCTTCACAGTTTTCTTGGGGAAATGAAGTGTTTCTGCGACCAAATCAATTTGTTATAGCTATAACATCCACATGAATATATTGGAGATTGCAGCTCCAGATGTTGTTTGCAAGCTCTGATTTATCCAATCAAAGCACATGAAAATGCAGACATGATTGTATGCCTGCTAGATGGCCCCGGTGTCGCCAACTCAAAATCTGGAAGTTTTATGGATATGTGTTTCTTTAGCTACAGCCACTGTTGAATCTGAATTTTTCAAGGCAGATTTCTTTGAACCCCGGTAACATTTGATGCCTGCAATCTGATTGGATAGAAACTTGAACGTAAACATACACTACAGGAAGTAGCACAACCGAGAGAAACGCTATTAAATGAAGAGAATAGACTAGTGTGAATCATTTAACATATGTTCGATTGAAACAATATGTTAGGTTTTTCTTCATTCCTTTGGCTGTTACTGAAATTAATATAAAATAATAATAATTAAAAAAAAAAAATCATAAAGAAAAGAAAACTATAAAAAGGACGCTGCTGGGAAGGGATACATAATATAGAGGAAAAATAGAAATAGGTAAAAGAAAAGAAGAAGAAAATCAGGAAAGGGAAGTCCAATGTGAATGGGTAAGTAAAAATATTTAAAGACACACACACACACACACACACACGTATACACACACACACACACACATGCATACACACACACACATGAGAGAAGCTGAGGAGGAAGACCTGAGAGAAAGGAGAGATGTAGAGTCAATTAGAGGAAGAAGGAGAGGTATAGAGGAAGGAGGAATGGGGAAAGAGAGAGAGAGAGAGAGAGAGAGAGAGAGAGAGAGAGAGAGAGAGAGAGAGAGAGAGAGAGAGAGAAAGAGATGAAGGGAGAACAAGAGGCGGCTGAGTGCTGAAAGGTCTTTCATGGCGTGAGAGGAGAGACCAGCTGTGAAGAGGTGTGGAAACAAAAAAAAGTGCTGCTCGACTCATCTCAGCTGCGAAAACAATCACACACACACACACACACACACACACACACACACACACACACACACACGATTGTGGCACTGATATGGCATCAGCTCCACATATTGTTATTCAATTTTCGCAGCAGCCAAGGGACAAACCATTTTTTGACAAGCATTTTTCTTTTTTTGTGAAAAAAAAAAAAAAGAAAAATGCTTGTCAAAAAATGGTGGGCAAGATACTGATCAGAAGGTCATGAGTTCAAATCTCACCACCTCTCACTGCGTGAGCAAGGCCCTTAACCCACAACGGCTCATTAGTATGAATGAGATAAATGGAAGTCGCTCTGGATAAGGGTGTCTAACAAAAGCCCTGGTGTAGCCTTAGTTGCTGCATTTGTACTCTTGGCCCTGTGCCAGCCCTCTTTGTCCTACTCAGGCCTTGCTCTAGACCCCCTGTCCTCATACACGCCTACGTAAGTGTTTTGACTTCTGACCGGAAGGTAATGGGTTCAAATAACACCACCACCACCACCAAGCTGCCACTGCTGGGCCCTTGATCAAGGCCCTCACTATTTAATGGCTCAACTGAGATGATTGAAAGTCGCTCTGGATAAGAGGGTCCCCCGAAAGTGCCATTAATGTAATCCTGATTTTTTTTTTGTCTCTGAAAGAATCCGTGTCTCCGACTTCATTGTGAGATGAATTCAATTCAATTCATGTTCAATTCAAATCAAATCAGTTCAATTCATTTCCATTGAATTGAATTCAATATAATTTGCAATTTTCACAGGAAATAAGCAGATCTGCAGAAATAAATGTGGATCAGGAATAGAAATGTGCCACTTTATATCATATTTCTTGTTTTTCAGAGCAAATAGAGACTCTACAGCCTGCTGAAGTTCTGGTACTAATTCCTTAATTATGATTCAAAGCTGATAATAAGCTTATAATTATACTCATAGGAATAGATAAGTACTTCATTGTTTTCCAGCATTCTTTTAAAATGAATTTCCTGTGATTCAGAACATCGTGACCTTGTTTCTTGTTTCGCTATTTTCTAGCACCCACTTCCTTGTATCTTGTTATCCATGTCGCCTGTTTTGATAGTAGTAGTTTTGTAGCTACCTAGATCTGATTTTCGAACGATGACAAAACTGTTACTTGTAACGCACAATAACCCTAATTTAAAAAATAAACAACAAATGCAGTCACCTGAAAATCCACTAGAAACTTTTCTAGTAAACTTGAATAAGTAAAATTGTTGTAGGTTTTACCTTCAAAAACCTCAGTAGATTAAATAGATGTGTAAGGTAGCTATATACAATCGCATAGGATGTGTAGACGTCAATCGTAGTCCAATTACTTTCAAGTATAAAATTTCAAATGACGCAACGCTTTGAAAAAACATCCCCGAAAAAAATTGCTAAAACTCTGAGAGTAACCCGAGGGCCGCTCTGCTACATAACACTTCATCCAGACAGACACCCACCCTGGAATTCTTGCTCGGTGTAATCTCTCAGGATTCCTCTATAACGATCAAATCGCACAATAGATATTATTTAGTCAATATTTCAAATAAAGTGGATAGCAAAATATAATTACCTCAACTGCCAGGTACTGCCACTAGAACACTGGAAACCAACTAAAAAAATCATTGAGATGCTTCTTTACCAGCTTTACCAGTTCCCATGTTATTTATTTTTACCCGCATTCATTCAGTAAGGTGTTGACGATCTTTGCAACACAATATGCGAATGTACCTGTACAGCATTTATGTAATAGGCCAATCAGTCTACATATGCTGTTTATGGAAATAGCATAGAAATGTTATTTACTTTGAGTTCTATTAACAATTACCTGATTGACAGAGATGTTCTTTAACCCTGAATCTACATGCATGAGAAGGAATGTGGAGAATAATGAGACGAGGGTGGGGATTTCTATTAGTACATACCTTCATAGCATGTTGTTTAGAAAGATAACAATTTTTTGTTTTTGTCTGGAACTAGTCTTTGGAGTCCTTTGGTGGTGGGGGTGGAGGAATTAGAGCTACTCTATTGACACAAGTAATGAAACACCTGACATTCCCACCATATGCGGTTCTTCATCCAACTTTTACCACAAGGTTTGAGGCACCTTTGTTTTATATGATGTCTTTGGATGGTTCATGGTAGCATGAAATCTTCCCTTCGACTAAACTAGGAGACCCAAACCTGGATCCTTTTTCAATGTCTTTATATAACACTCAATATTAAATTTCACACTACTGATTTATATTTTATTTTTTAAACCTTGAGAAGATCTAGATTCGATTATTTACATAAGATTTATTTATTCGTTAAATTTACACTATATTACAATAAATATCTATGTGCACTTATTACTGTACCTGAATAACATTTTTAAAAATATATCTCAATGTACACACAATTTGGGCAAAAGTATTGATTTTTCCCAATTTGTTACCACAAAGTCTTACAACTCTGAAGGACGTTGTTGGTGCTGTAGCGTGAAATGTTCCCTTTATTCAAACTAGGAGACCCAGTCATGTTCAATCATGACAATGCCCCTGTGCACAAAGCTAGCCTTTTGAAGATCTGTTTTCCATAGTTTGGAGTAAAAACATCTACGATGAGCTACAAAACCTATTGAACACCTTTGGGATGAATGTGAACACTGACTGAACCCCCCAAAGCCTCCTCACATCACCTACATCAGTACCTGACTTTACTAACAGCCTTGTAGCTGAATGAGATCTCACTCAAAATCTCCACAAATTCTAGTGGAACATCTTTTTAGAAGATTGGAGCATATAGTAATAGGAAATTGGGACTGAACATGGAATGGGACGTTTTAAAAGAGCACTCAGGAGTGTATAACTTTTGTCAGTATAGTGTAGAGCGTATGGATATAATAAAAGATAATAAGACAAATAAATTAATAAATGTGTTGCACTTGTATCATTTGCTAATAGTTTTTCTAATGCAACTGTTCACTGCACCCCGTAACAATCTGCAATAAATGGACATTTGGAGCAACCCAGATGAGGATGGGTTCCCTCTTGGGTCTGGTTCCTCTCAAGGTTCCTTCCTTATTCCATCTCGGGGAGATTTTCCTTGCTACAGTCACCACTGGTTTGCTCATCAGAGACAAACTTACACTTATAAAGAACATCCTATTCAATTTTTATCACCACATTATCGGTGTAAAGCTGCTTTGAGACAATGTGCATTATTAAAAGTGCTAAGTAAAAATGAATTGATTTGAACTGAATGCAACTGTTGCAGTACGTTTATTAGGCTTCTGTAAGAAAAGATTAAAATAGAAATAATAATACAATGAGTTATTCCTGTTAACTGTAATCTCTCAGGATTCCTCTATAAAAATGTCAAAAGTGCATTGCAAAATATAATTACGCCAACTGCCAGGTACTGCCACCAGAACATAAGGAACCAAAAAGAAAATCATTGAGATGCTTCTTTACCAGCTTTACCAGTTCCCAGGGTATTAATTTTTATCCGCATTCATTCAGTAAGGTGTTGACGATCTTTGCAACACAATATGCGAATGTACCTGTTAAGAATAATGTAATTATCCAATCAGTCTACATATGCTGTTTATGGAAACGACATAGAAATGTTATTTACTTTGAGTTCTATTAACAATTACCTGACTGACAGAGATGTTCTTTAACCCTGAATCTACATGCATGAGAAGGAATGTCGAGAATAATGAGATGAGGGTGGGGATTTCTATTAGTACATACCTTCATAGCATGTTGTTTAGAAAGAAAACTTTTTTTATGGTGTTGTCTGGAACTAGTCTATGAGTTATTTGGAGGGTGGAGATAGAAGAAATCTACACTATAGACCAAAGTAATGAAACATCCAACATTCCCACTATAAATGTTTCTTTACCCAACTTGTACCACAAAGTCGAAGGCATGAGATTTTATAGGACGTCTTTGGATGTTGAAGCATGAAATTTTCCATTTTTTTCATTCAGGAAACCCAAACCTGCCCCTGCTGGACAATGCCCCTGTGCACAAAACCAGCTCCATGAAGATGATGTCCTCCATGGGTTGGAGTGGAAGATCTCCAGTAGATTAATTGGAACGCTGATTGCACGCCAGGCCTCCTCACCTCACCTACTTAAGGACATGACCCTTAAAGCTAAATACTTCTTCAACAATCTAAAATCTAGTGGAACATCTTTCCAGAAGGGTGGAGTTAATAATGAGAGCAAATGAAGACTAAATGCGTAATTGGATGTTCAAAAGAAAGCACATACTAAGTGTGTATTATTATTAATTATAATAAAATAAAAATAATTCGATTTATTCTAAGATCCTTTTCATTCCTTCTGCACCAGTCCAGCCGTAAAATGTTTTATAGGTATCTTTTGCTAATAGTTTTTCTATTGTTGAGTCAAGAAGCGTTTTGCAGGACCTTCATTAGGTTTTATGTAAGAAACAAACACAATATCTAAGTAATAATACAAAGAATAAGATTCATTTTGTAACGTTCGAGCAACGGAACGAGAACATTCAGCTCCTTTACGCCCGATGGCGTATTTACGGGACAATGGGAACGCAGTTTACTCAACTCCACTATTTAATAAGCCTTCATCCCTTCTAATCTCCAGCTATTTGTTGTCTATAATGCTTATACTAACAGACAGCTTAACACACATGCCATTGCTGGGTTAGAGGTGAAATATGGCAGAATTCTATAGAATTGCCCCTGGAGATATAAACATTAGTCACAAGCGTTTCGTCGTCAGAACGAATGCAGGCCGTGTTCCGTTTTTTTACGAGCTCACTTTACAGAACAGCTCTTAGGTGTTCAGTTCTTGCTTTAGTTTCCACAACAGGTAAGAGAGAGAAAACAAGGTGAGTTTGCATGCCGGAGCTACAGCGGGAGACCCAGACAGGGCACGTGAACAACAATGAGCTTGGAATTCCCTCAAGCCAACCTATTTATCGCTTACAGTGGCTCTGCTTACAGCCTGAAATCCTTTTATTGCATTTGTATTCATCCCCGAGTGTTAGGTTCGTTCGGGTGTGGTCGCGTGATCTTTAGCGTTTTGCCCACACACACCTCGGTATGCGATCATAAAAAGGGCCGTGACCCATATCTCGCTGATTTGTTTACACAGAAGTCTAATGTCAAAATAGTCTGTAACCAAGGGGACTCATATTATTAAGAAGAAAAAGCTAAATGTTTACAAACCGCAGGATGAGACAGGTCCTTCAGCCGTCTGTTAACACTGTTTAAGACGAATCATTTAGCTCATTAAATATCCAACAGCACAATGTAATGCCTGACAGGTAGAAGGTAATCGAGTATAACGCAGGTTCTGAATGTTTGCTTTCTGAGAAAGATCAGAAAGCAAAGAGAGAACACCAGGACCTTTCATTGACCTTATAAAGAAAAAAAAAACTTACGAGTTCAAAAGGTTTTTATAAATATATATATATATAAAACATAAAAATAAGCTCAATCACTTGAACCTTTTTTCTGCTTTGTCTTTTGTCCTTTTCTCAGCAGCGCTTGTAATTGCATGCTATTTTTTTGTGTTCTATTTTTTTATTTCAAAAATTAAGTTTTATGAAATATAAAATTCTATTATAAAAATATCAAATATATACTATCTACATTTTTATGACTTTATTATTTTTTATTAATTTAATTTAATTTTTTTAATTAACATTACTATGTCATTAAATATTAAATATTTGAATTATAACTTTAATGAATTATTTAAAAAAAATTGCTAATGAAAATAAATAAAATACAAAAACAAAAAATTCAATGATGTTTAAATGAAGTGTCTACAAATGCCAGACTGAATGTGATTAAGCCATCAGGTACTGTATATACCAAATGTTTGTTTTTTCTGATACCAGCAGACACATCGAGATCTTGAACTTTCAGTCACCTTCAGAATGAGATGTTCCCGAACTTTCAGTGAACTAAAGCAAAATCATAATCTAAACAACACTGTTAAAATAATAAAAAAATAATAAAAAAAAAGCTCTGTCTGGGTGTAAACATGATGTTCATCAGGACAAAAGAAAACCTGTTTTGACGCATCAGGTCGAATGTGGTGGAAGTGAAAAGAGAACTGAAGTGAAATATCGGAGTGGAAGGGGATGGCATGCGTGTGTGGTGAAAAGGATTTGGCTAGAAAGCTCAAAACATCCATGCCAAAAAATAACTGAAGCTACAGAACCGGTTTCAGTGTTACACCGGGTTCAACTTTATGGGTTTGGTTGCGAGGGCAAAAGGTCACCGTTGTCACGAAAACAGGCACAGTCACAGGCACTCACACACACAAACACACACACATTCATGTGGAAAAGAAAGACTTTCATCATACAACTTGTGTAATGAAAGAGTGTAGGAGTGTAGCGAGTAAAAACCCTTGGTGTAGAAAAAAAAAAATGAAAATAAGAATAAAGACATGTCGGAAAAGTGCGATTACAGCGTAGCCTCCTTCTTGTCTAAACTTTATCCTGCGCTCAAACTTTCCCACTGTCATTACCCCCATTGCTGCCTTGTCCTGCTCCTTTGTAGAGTATACTTTCATCAAAATACAAATATCAATCAAAGGTGCGCTCGAGGAGCTTTAAACGCCATCTGCACGGGCTCGGCTGAATTCCCCTTTCCTTTCACGCCTGCAAACAAACGGAAAACGGTTTACGCAGGAATGTTTTATCACGCATCTCGTACAGGTCTGTTCTTTCACAGATAAACAGTCATTATAGAGAAAGCCAACGGTGACATTTTAAGATGATCTAAGTGCTTATTTTCATAAAGGTTGCTGGGAAGTAATGTGACATGCTAATCTGTTCATATACTGATGCAGCATGTTGGAGCTGAAAATAGAAATAGAGTTAAAACAATCATACATACTGAAGCATCTCAGAGAGCCAGCTCACCAAACTGTCTAGTTAAAGCTGAAAATGCTTCAGCTACCATTATTATTATTTGTATGTACATTTAGGACATTTGGCAGATGCTCTTCTCCAAAGCGACTTGCAATAATCTCAATTATACAACAGAGCAGGTTAGGATTAAGGGATGTGGAAATATGATTGGCCTTAACTCAATGGAAGCATAAAATACTCTAAAAACCTGTATATACCTTTCTGCTTTGATGGAGACTTTCCATATGTGAAAGCTGCCCATTCCTTAGACACGAATGCACCCTCATACCATAAGCAATACAAGCCAGTTAGTCCCTCTCCTCTTTAGTCTGGAGGACACGTCCTTTTTGGATCATGTTCACATATGGCTTCACCTTTGTATTAGCTTTAACCTGCATTTGTGGAGGACACAACAAACTGTGTTCACAGATGATGATTTCTAAAGGTGTTTTACAGAGAGTTCTCCAGACTATTAGAATTTTTTGATTGTATTATGTACAATAGATGTACTTATGTACAAAGTCTTTGCAATCTGATATTGAGGAACATTATTGTTGAATGAAATTGTTGCACAATTTGTAGACACAGTTATTCACAGACTGGTGAAGCTCTGCCCATGTTTAATTCTGAGATACTTTGTTTCTCAAAGACTTTTTTTTTCATACTCAATTATCTTACTGTCCTGTTGCCAGATTACCTAAATATTTGCACAATGTTGCTCCAGCTATTTCATATCAGAAACACTTACTTGTCCAGCGATTTGTTGCGCAGTCATAGATTTTGAGATTTGTTGCTACCATCAAATTAAAAACGACTTTATATTTTCCCTTATATTTGTATATTTCCTCAGTTAATTGCAAAAATAAATAAAAATAAATAAATAATCAAATATATAAATATATATATATATTTTTTGATTTCCTAATATTATATATTTAGAATTTAATAGCATTTATTATTAATATAAAATGTCAAATAATGTCAAATATAAAATTTGGTTAACATTGAAAGATATTATGAAAAAGGACACTTCCTGCAGATGGACTAAGGTTTGAAGTAAGTAGTAGAAGCAGTAGTAGAAGTGGGACTAGTTGTAAATATTATATATTTAGAATTTAATAGCATTTATTATTAATATAAAATGTCAAATAATGTCAAATATAAAATTTGGTTAACATTGAAAGATATTATGAAAAAGGACACTTCCTGCAGATGGACTAAGGTTTGAAGTAAGTAGTAGAAGCAGTAGTAGAAGTGGGACTAGTTGTAACAGAAACAAAAACAGCAGCAATAATAGTAGGAAGTAGGAATAATAGCACAGTAAAAGCAGTGGCAGTAACAGTATAATAGTAACAGTGGTAGCTCAGTGTATAAAGTTTGACTTCTGATCAGAAGATTGGTTCAAATCAATCAAGCTGCCAGCGCTGGGCCCTTGAGAAAGGCCCCAAACCCTTAATTACTAAGCTGTATAACTGAGATAACTACAAGTCGCTCTAAATAAGCCATTTTGCATTTAGCTTTTCGGACCCAGTCATTAGGGTTGCATAAGCCAGTGCACTCCTAGTATCGGTCCCAAGCCCGGATAATTTTGGAGGGTTGCGTTAGGAAGAGCATCCAGCGTAAATCATGTGCCAAATCAATCATGCGGATCACGAATGGAGACGGTTAATCCGCTGTTGAGACCGCTAATGGGAGCAGCCAAAATGAGAAGAAAAAAAATTGGATGTTTTACTTAGATTCCCATTAAACAGCTACAGTTACTTTTAACCACAACCCAAACGCAGGCATACATTTATATACAAAACATTCAGTTTACCACCAGTGTGTTGAATCTACCAGATGCAAAACGTCCAACTCCCCCTGACAAAGTCAAAATCTGCCAAACTGGCAACCATTGTGAACTTTACAATCCTGTTGCTTCAAAATAATTATGATAATGTAAATCAGAGCAAAATCCAAGTTCATATGCAATGCAACTGAAGCTGTCTAACACACGTTACTGAGCAATACCTGAGTACAGGTAGAAGATTTACGTACACCTGGCAGGTGCACAGAAAGCCTTAACCTCAGGCCACTGCTAAACTGACAGTAAGGTCTGAAGTTTTGTTTGCAGAGACAATCAATCATTCAGACAGGACTTTACAAACAGACTCTGCAGCGGGACGGTAGGTCAGGAGCTGACAGCAGCAGTTTGGCATGCCACACCTGTGCTCAATAATGGACTGGGGAGACGCAGAGGAATGAGAGCTTTGCAGAGATTTCCCAAAACACTGTTTGCACCTTTCAAGTAGGAATGTCGAAAAAGGTATCCCTGGAATGCTTCAGAGTTAAGGTGTTGGACTAGCGAATTTAGTACCACTTGTGGCCCCCTTTTAATTAAACTAGCGAACTTTAAGGTTTAAAATAAATCAATTGAATTGCATATAGGTTGGTTTATGAACTTAATTCACCCACATGAGTAGAGTTTTAAGGTCTGGCTTGTTTTAAAGTTTCATCAAAGTTAAGCACTTAGAGGCAAATTCATTCCAAACACTTCAAACAACAGAAGAAATGTTTGCATGCTCGTTGATCTCTGTCATTAGGCAATTACGACCGAGCGTTCTAAAGGTTTGTCACCTGAGCTGACTTGCATTATGTTGCGATAGTAACCCTAAAAGAAAACATTTTTTTTTTTACGTGGCCATACAACAGTGGTGGACAGTAAATACGAATTTTTATCTGATAAGACTTTTACTTTAACTTCACTACATTTCAACTAAATTTTTTGAAATCAGTTGTTCCTTGGTTAAACACGTAGCAAACCACCAATCAGGGTCGAGAGTTCGCTTATTTTTGAAACTTGGTGCTTTGTGTAACTACTGATCACATTTTGAGAAGAATGAATGATGAAAGACTCTGGTCCTCTGGTAATCTGGTGGTTAGGATCACACCGCTGCAGCCCTGATTTGATCCCCGGTCAGGGAACCAACCCCAGCCACTCTTAGTGCCGGTCCCAAGCCCGGATAAATGGGGAGGGTTGCATTAGGAAGGGCATCCAGCGTAAAAACATGTGCCAAATCAAACATGCGGATGATCCGCTGTGGCGCCCCCTAATGGGAAAAGCCGAAAGAAAGTTTAAACTCGTCACAACACAGGTGACATATTCTTTTTTAGGGCTCATGATAATTGTAATAGATATCAATCAGTGTTTGAGTCATTATTATCATTCTATTAATAGATCAGTGTGCTGAGTCACATTAGAGTCTTTACACATAAACCGAGTTGATTGAGCATTAAGAGAGGGAAAGTTTTAAGGGAGCACTTTTACTTTTACTGGCGTCATATTTTACCGAGTGGATCTACTTTAACTCAAATGCATGGTTTGTGTGTTTGGTCCACCACTGCCATGCAGTCACCTTGCAAGACTCTTGGGAAGGCACAAATCTGTGCACAGTCTATGACCCTCCTGCTGACGGGTCTTGGCTCTTTCTAAGTGCAAAAACAAAAGTGCTGGCGTGACGAGCCACCTGCGCTTTCCCGCCCGGTTCCCGACGCTTTTATCTTCTTCTTTTTCCTCTCGTGTTGTTGAAACAGTGCTCTCCTGACTTCGTTCGTTTGTTGTTACGCCGGCCACGCTCGACAGAAGGCTTGGCCCCGAGTAGAGATCAGGGTAGGAAAGGGTCTGTTTTGGTCATGCAATGAAAAGGTGGCAGGAATGAAATTGTATGAGGTCAGAGAACAGGAAGGCTTTGATCTCCGCCTCCCGGGCCAACTCTGACCCTCCATTGTGTAAGCAGAGGCGAACCGCAGACTTTTCTCCAATCATCTTAAAAGCTTCTGTGGTTCTTCTGCCTCCTTCAAGATTTACAATTCATGAAAGTTACATTTGTTTTTGATCCCAAATGAAGCATTATATAAGTATTTTTATAAACATTAAATCTAGATCTCTTCATGGGAATTAGGTTTGTCTTGCTAGAAAAATTTGTTAAGGGTCTTATAAAAAGTTCATTCAAATACCTTTAGTTTGTCCCTCTTGTGAAACTCTCAACACCGTTCTACCTACAGTTTCTCTATTAAGGGGTAAAAGGGGAGATCAACTCGAACAACTCTTTTTAAAACAATCTCAAGGAACCTTTTCATCATAGATCATACACGGGGTAGACATTCCCAATGCATTTGTATTATCTGATGCAAGTGGTAAAGTGGAGGTCAACAAGGCAACAATCTTTTTGGGCCCTGGTAGCGCAAAGATGAAATTTCCTTCCCTTTTCTTCTGCCTGCTAATGTGGCCTTCCTCCAGTCGATGTCAGAGCCCAGACTTCATGTCAAGCTTACGCCAAAGACCCCCCAGAGATGGGCTCCTCCAGCCCAGAATAGAAAAGCGTTCGCCTTCGAAATCACTCCCACCAACCTTAAGATGTAAAAAAAAAAAAACGACAAGGGAAGGAAAACATCCTCTCTAATTCTGCACTGCTGCCAGCTTCCTGCATAGGTTAACCATGGGCCATCACAAGGAGCCTTTGAATGAACTTCCCTGTTTAATAACAAAGAGATGACTCTGGGGATTTCGCATTTGTCACTCGTCCAGCAGCTGACACGCAGAGGAATCTTAAATGGGAGCATTCTAATGATGGTCATTCAACGTCAAATTCTTAGTCAACCGAACGAATAAATATAGTAGGGACTATTACTATTACTAGCAAAGCATTTTCTAATGCTAATGCACTTTTCATTTTGAGAGAGAATTCAACACTGGGGTTGTTAGTTACATTGTTAGCATAGCACACGAGGGATGTAACCAGATCTAGGAAAGCTAACAACCTGGAGATTTAAGTTTCAACACACCTGGATTTAATCTGATGCCACAGAAGGCCATGATTATATGGCTTAAGTGTATGGCAGTGGAACTAAACTCTACAGGAAGTCAGATCTATGGGGTAGGTGGAAAAGATCATGTAAGATACTGTCGTGAGCCAAACGATGGCAAAGAATCTCTGCTGACTCATCTGATTGTTCAATAATAGGCTTAGACACCTGGATATAAGTCCTGTTGCCTAGCATTTACCAATTCAGGACACATTTCAACACAAATATTTGTAAGTAATAAGGCATATTTTTACCTTAATATTAAAAGTCAGATTATGTTTGTCCAAACTTTTGGATGCAAGCGAAAAAATAGCATTTCCACTACAAAGGGATTTGCCAAGTCACCTTCACACGCAAAGCATTCCATACCTCCTACACTAAAAAAATTGCATTCAATTTCCTTACCCACTGAAATGGCTCCTGATGCAGCACTGAGCTAGCTAAAAGAAAATGTCCTCATCTGTGGTTTAATATAATTTACGAACTAATATAGACTTCGTAAGTGGAATAGACACTGGCATCCAAAAGCTTTGGAAATCTAGAAAATTTCCTGAGGAATTCTAAATCTTTGAAATGTAAGACCGGGAAATTTAGCCAGTGATGATGACTTAGTTTTGTTCACATTTTAAGCAAATTTATGAAATTGACAATGTTTATTTTATACATACATACATACATACATATATATATATATAACTTGCAAAAACTTGCAAAATGTTCAAATACTTGTTTTCCTCATTGTATATATATATATATATATATATACACAGTGGAACCCGCTTATCGGTCAACGTTTTTGAAGTAGAACCGCCAAGGGGGGAAAAATTAGCGCTGTGCAGCCGCAGAAGAACTCGCGAAAGTGGCGGAAAAATCAAACCTTACAGATACTACAGGTGTTTGTATTGTATACTGGTGAATCTCTGCTGTTAGTAAGTGCACATATGCATTTCTTTGTTAAATGTTATGC
>MU551626.1:811051-822050 GCA_024362625.1 Silurus asotus
TATATATAAAATCCTTTTTACTGAACAAGGGTTCGTATGACATGACATGCTAATGGATTTGCTCTAAGATTCAGTTGACTGCATGTTAACAATGATAATACAACAATGACCTTTATCTATGATTAACTTCTCCAATCCAAAGTAAATAATAATTATGTGCTGGATTTTACTTAATACTCAACAACCATTTTGTATATATATATATATAAAATCCTTTTTACTGAACAAGGGTTCGTATGACATGACATGCTAATGGATTTGCTCTAAGATTCAGTTGACTGCATGTTAACAATGATAATACAACAATGACCTTTATCTATGATTAACTTCTCCAATCCAAAGTAAATAATAATTATGTGCTGGATTTTACTTAATACTCAACAACCATTTTGTAATAAATTACGAATGTAAAAGCACTAAAGCGTGTTTAATAATCGTTTTCACCTCTGCTCTTTCCTTGTTTGTTTTGTTATGTAAACAGTAAACGTCTGTATTTTACGTTAGTATTTTGTCTGTGCGGCTTCGAATGGACAAATATTTACTTATGAACTGTTATTATCTCGTCTGCCAACTAATTTCGAGCAATAATATTTACAGTTATATTTCATAGATTATTTATTCACAATCTTACATTTTTAATAAATCAACTATCATCTATGGGTTGATACATTTTATAACATGAAAATACATCAGGATGTGTTTTGTGTCAGACCATCATACCATGCTGAGAGTTCATGAAGTTCTGATAACAGGAAGTTCCAAAGTGTTTTATTTCTCTTAAACTACAACAATTTTCTGATTGTTGGGATGGAAATTTTCTGATTTTTGATTGGAAAGTGGTGGCTCTGTTGTTAAGAAGTTGGACTTGTGATAAGAAGAGTTAAATATTCCATCACAATTAAGTTGCAATTATTGGGCCCTTGATCAAGGCCCTCAACCCTCAATTGTTGATTGTGTAAATGGGACAAGTGTAAGTTGCACTGGATAAAGGAATCTGCCAAATGCCATAAAATGGTAATGATTTAATTATAGGAAAAAAATTCCAATAAATCTTTTTTAACAGTTAATAATTGTAATGTAGTCGATATGTTTAAATATATATTATAATATAGATTAAAGGTGTTTTTTACTTGTCACTTATACATTACAGCACAGTGAAGTTCTTTCTTTCGCATATCCCAGTGATGCTTGGAAGTTGGGGTCAGACATGGTACAGTGCCTCTGGAGCACAGAGTTCAATGCCTTGATCAAGGGCCCCAAAAGTGCCAGGGTGGTGATACTGGGACTTAAACCTCTGACCTCCTGATCAGCAACCAAGTTTCAACCACTGAGTTTCCACTTACCACTTAAATCGATTTTAGGCTAATAGAAGAAGGTGAATGTTCGGGGTTTCTTTTTTGTTTTTTATCTCACTTTTGCCTTTCATTTGTTTCATTACCTCCTCATTCATTTTGCATCTTTCAAAAGAAAATAATTCCATATATTCAAATTTGTCCCAAAAATGTTTTCAATTCATTTGCTCTATACATTTTTTAATTACTGTGCACTACAGAGCAGACGTCCGAACCATTTGAATAGCAGTGAGCATCTCCTCTAAGCTGCATTCTCTATGTTATTTGAATTTTTCCTACAGAAATGTAACATATTTCCCATAATATCATGATAGCAAGAAAGTGCAAACGACAAAGCCCTCTTTTTCCTGAACATTATCATTTTTTTTGGGTGGGTTGCGGCTTTTAAAGCAAACTATTCCAAACCACTGTCACTGAGACCATTGATGTTTAAATAAACAGATAAATAAATAAACTGATTTCACCATATTTAATGTACAAAGGAACATATGATTGGTGAATTAACTGCTACTACGCAGATAAGTTGTTGAACAAAGTGATGGATTTGAACCTGTGCTTTGAATTACAGCTGTTTTAGAAAATGTATGAGGAAGAATGGGTTTAAATATTTAATTTATTTTTTATTTTTTAATCAGATGCTGCTTTATGACCAGGTTAAGACGGTTTATAAAGTGTCTACATAGGCCCAAAATGATTTCTATCAATTTAGATAGATAGATAGATAGATAGATAGATAGATAGATAGATAGATAGATAGATAGATAGATAGATAGATACTTTATTCATCCCAATGGGAAATTTTACAGTCTTGGCATGGCGTGATAGAGCAGCGAGGGCAGCGTCTGCTGTGCGTGAGATTACTGTTTGCCCGCACCTTTGTTTATGTTTCTGCAATCTGTCAGTGAAAAGAGTGCACTGGAAGATAGCGTTCCCCTCCCACCCTCCGGCCTCGCATAGGGGAGGCACACAGCAGCGCCTTGGCAGGTGTTTCAAAGCCTTCCTCGTCTCACCTGCCATCATGCCGTGAGAATGTCGACCAGCCAGACACTTAGAGAGCTGCAGGTACACTGTAAGAATGGGGAAGCCCTTTCGCGAAAGCCTTTGTGACTCTTTTCTCTTGCCGTATTTTTTCCAAACGCAATCACGCCATGGAAGGTATCAGGCCTGAAAATCAAAGACAGTTACGCCTCAGTAGGAGGGAAAAAAGCAAGCCTTGCGACTCTTTTACGTCATTACGCCACCGATGTGCTGTCTTTAGAAAAGCTCAGAGATTACATTGATGTTTAGATTGGAACGCCTTTTTTATTTAAAAAGCAAGTTCATGGTTTCATTCAGACTCAAAAAAAAACAAATAAATAAATCATCCCATGTGTAACAAGTTTTTTAGAACATTTTATCATTTTTTTGTTGTTGTTGTTGTTGTTGTTATTATATAACAGTACCGATCATGTTTCAGTGGCTGCTATCTGATGCCCCTTGCGAACATGAGACTCTAAGCTCATCAAGTAAACCCGTCAATCAAACACGTCTTCCTTGAGCTACCTGTGTGGCATCGCCCTTAGGGCACTGCCTGTCTCATAAACTCGTCCGGGCACAGTGTCCTCGCCATGCTCCCTGCTCCTGTTCGCAATACAGATGTTTATATAAAAGTGATTTGTAGCGTTTATCAGATGGCTGCAATCTGATGGCAGGTGGAATGCTGCAATAAATGGAGAGGAACGGATTCTCACGCACCTCCGCCATGCTGGAAACTATTCCACATTGCAAAAGGTCAATGACAGGCGGATTAACCTCTATTTCATTTGTTTTGCTACCTTTATCATATGTCTTGGTAAAAACATGATCACAGTGGAGGCAAACGAAAATCGAGCTTGGTATAATGGGTGCAATAAAACCCACAAACAAAATATTTAACAAAATAAAAACCTAAAAGCATTTATATACAGTATGTTCATCATTGTCATTTCTTTTTATAATCATATCATTATGCAATCAAACATGGCACTCACTTAACCTTAAAATGTTTTTTTTTATAAGTATTGTCGGTGTCTAAATCAAAATGATGTACTGTATAATGGGCAATTGCTACAATATTTGAATTTCAACTATAATTCATATAAAATTCACTTACAATTTGTACTCATTAATTACTCACCTTCATGCTGTTTAAAATTATTTGATTAAATAAACATTTAAAGACCAGAAATTCATTTACAGAAATTTCCATAATCCATGACACTAATACACTAAGTACAAACAACTTGCATTCGTTGGTTTCTGTGGATATTGTGGTTTAAGTATTAAATAGGACACAATATACAGAGTACTGTACTTTATTTACATTCCTGATCTGCAAGAAACTCTGTATATTGTGTCCAATTTAATACTTGTATAGTCTGTTTTGTTTTGTATAGTCTGTTTTGTTTTGTGTAGTCTGTTTTGTTTTGTATAATCTGTTTTGTTTTGTATAGTCTGTTTTGTTTTGTGTAGTCTGTTTTGTTTTGTATAGTCTGTTTTGTTTAGTGTAGTCTGTTTTGTTTTGTGTAGTCTGTTTTGTTTTGTATAGTCTGTTTTGTTTTGTGTAGTCTGTTTTGTTTTGTATAGTCTGTTTTGTTTCGTGTAGTCTGTTTTGTTTTGTATAGTCTGTTTTGTTTCGTGTAGTCTGTTTTGTCTTGTATAGTCTGTTTTGTCTTGTATAATCCAAGCTAAATGTATAGTGTTATTTATGTCTGTACTTTTGAGTCACTAACAGCTGGAACCAAATTCCTTGTGTGTGTCAACACACTTGACCAATAAATCTAATTCTGATTCCGATTAATGCTGGAAATTCTGCGTTATTTTTGGAAACAGTGATTATTGGTGAATGTCGCAAGGGTTTCACGGTTTAATTTGTACTATACAGGCATGATCGAGGTTCTCCTCGATTAATATTCAAGAAATTATTTTTGCCACCTCCTAGCTCCGCCCCTGGAAACCCAGTATTTGGCCGTGATAGAGCTTCTACTGTGTTGCAAAAAGGTTCTGGGGGAAAAGTCTATAGGTATGACACTGTATTATTTATTATGTCGTTTGCTCATTAATAGTCACTTTCCATATTTACATTCAGCACCATTTTGGAAAACATCGCTCACACACTTACAGCAGATGCAGCTAATTATTAATATGAATGCTAAACTCACAACCCTTGAGACCAAAGCGATAGTGATGATGAAGAGACTGATACTAATGAGGAAAAGAGCAAAAATAAATAAAGTAAAACCAATAATATGACGTATCTAACATATGGGTTTGTCTCTACAGGCATGCTTTAAACTTCACGTGTGTAACACGTGGAGATACATTAGCTTATTCGTAGCTAAGGCCTTAAAATTGCTTGTGGGCTTTGAAAACTAGTGAGCAGAGTAAAAGTCTTTCATTGAATATGCAAACGATGTTAGTAGGTCATCTATGATAAAGCTTTGGAGCACTGAGGGTTAAGGGCCTGGATTAGGGGACCCAAAATAATGGTAGCTTGGTAATTTTGTGGCTTGAACCCCCCGACGTGCCAAGCAGTAACTCACTGCCTTAACCACTGAACTACTACGTTCTGAAATAATGTTGTTTTTTTTTGTCATAGAAGTACTGAATATTGTACTTTGTGCTTGACTGTATTTAAGAATCTCCTCACTATCAGGGAAAATTTGGTGAAACAGTTATTTGGTGAGCATTTGAGTGTTAAGGGCCTTTCTCAAGGGCCCCACATTGGCAGATTGGTGGTGGCAGAATGTGAACTAACAACCTTCCTATCAGAAGTCCAACGTGTTACCACAGAGCCATGAATTTCTTTATGGGTTGTATAAATGGATAAAAAATCTAAATTTTTGATTCATTCTTAAATCCAAACCATATTCATTAGCAGGTCAGAGTCAAAGAAGAGGAATAAATCACTCCAGGATGTGCTGGTATTGGAAAACAATCAACTTTGAAGGGGTAAAAGTAATTTTTTTAATTAAGCAATTAAGGTAGAAACCTTTGTTTGGTAAGTCTTTTGCAGCAGGAATTCTATTTTCTTTCTTTTCTTGCATTTTTCATCAAACCGATCAGTTACTTCACTTCTTCCACAATCCTCATTCTCAGGCTTGTTAGTTTTTGTCAGACCCATACTCCATTAGTTCTCTTTTCTCTCATTTTCATTCACTCTGAGAACTAGGAGGTAGCAGTTTAAGGTTAAGTTCACTGGCATTTGAAATAGAAGGTCAAATCTCAGTACCCCAAGCTACCACTACTAGGCCCTTTAGGTCCTTTACCCTCAACTTTTCAGTTGTAAATCACTCTAGATGAGGGTCTGCCAAATGCTGTAAATGTTTATGTCCTTTAAGAAAGAATCTGTTTTTGCTGTTTTGTTTCATGTACCCAATAAAGGACCAATCATTTGGAAGTGTGCTGTCATTATCAACACCTTCTGACCAATCACACTGGTCATCACTCATGATGTTCAGTGAATACGAATGGATGAAACGAAGCTGCTTCACATCTATGTTTATATACGCAGAAACACCCTCCTTATCACAGGGAGATGTTTGGACTAGCAACGCATTCATCGCTGTAGTTGTTGATGTCTTTCTTTCAACTTCACTTCCCTTTTGTACTTCACTTTAAACATGATCTTTGTTTTTTTTTCACTTTGGATTGAGCACACTGAATTTTACCTGGTCACATCAACATTACAGCACACAGTGAACATTTTTTTAAATATCCTATGAATAAATGTTTGCATCCAACCAAATGTTTTCATGTACAGCATTTATTTGTGATTTCTTTTTACGCACAATCTTCTGTACTGTACTGGTCGGCGCAGTTGTGTCACTGTTTTTTCCTTGTCTACTGTTTTTTTTTTTGTTTGTTTTTTTTAGGTTTTTGTCGCACATGTGCACAAAAAAAAAGTTTTAGTTAATTTATGTTGTTTGATGAATCACCTTGGTCTTGGGAAAAACCTTGTTTTGTGTCACTGTGTACTGCACTGCATATAGTTGAAATGACACTAAAGCCTATTTGACTTGACTACAATAGTAGAAAGCTGGGGTCAGTCATGATACAGCACCCCTGGAGCATAGATGATTAAGGGCCTTGCTCAAGGGCTTAAAAGTAGCAGTTTGGCAAGATTGTGGTTTGAACCCCAGACTTTCCAATCATTAACCCAAAGCCTTAATCAATGAGCTACCACTTCCTCTACTTTAACTACCTGTTGATACTAATATTTCAGCCTGAATTGTGATGCAGGGACAGCCATTGTGCTTGGCATCAAAAATTCGGACTGAATTTTTTCTATCATTTTGCAGACACCCAAATCCATACTTGAATTATTTCATTCATACAACTAAGTAGTCGAGGGTTAAGGCACTTGCTCAATGGACCAGCAGTGGCAGCTTAGTGGGATTTGAACTCACAACCTTCTGAGGAGAAATCCAACATTTTCATCACTGAGCTACCCCTGACCCACTGTGTAGCAGATTTCTCATAAATAATAATACGCTTTTGACTTTGAACTGTGATTACAAGAAGACACACCCCAAAGAAATATCAATTCCCCCTTTCATGTGCTAAGAACAGCCAGGATTGGCTACTGATATCGTGATTGACAGGTGAAAGAGACTATGGTGGGAAAGTGGTAACTCAGTGGGTAAGTGGTTAGTGATTAGATGGTCGAGGATTCCAGATTGCCAATCTGCCACTGTTGGGCCCCTGAGCAAGACCCTTGGTGTATTATGGTTAATCTTGCACTCTGACCTCAACTTCCTAACTGCTGAAATTTGCAACAGAAGAATTTGCAACAGTATTTTACTTCAATATTTATTTTTCAGACAACTATTTACTTTCATTAATTACATTTTTACACAAATATCTGTACTTTCTACTTCTTACATTTTCAAAACAGACTCATTAATTTAGTTTTAATCTATTTAATCACATGATCAATATTTTTTCTTCTCATTACGAGTCGTTTTCAGCCCATCAACTGTTTTCCTGTCATTGCGCAGTTTTTTCAAACCAACACTGGGGTATTATTTCCTGTCTCTCAAACACCACAGATGTTTACTAGTTTACAAAGCGAACAACAAGCAAGTCAGAAGACAACAAAAAGTCTGGGGGTAACGTGGATGAGACGGAGGGAGTCAGGGATGTAAACGTGACTGAGAACAGAGACATTCTCTCCCCATCCCGAGGCATCCTGAGGTTTGCTCCAGCTCCAGTCACTTCCCACCTCATGAAGATTATGGACCTTTAAAGAAGTAGATGCCTCCAAACATCCCAAACCATCTAGAGATGTACCAGTGCCATTTGGTTTTCACTTTTATGTGGAGTTTGAACCTTTTTGAGTGTTTAAAGGTTCTGGCATGGAGAAGCTGGTGTTGGATCTGTGATGATTGCAAATGTTAAGCTATTTTATGAGTTGCTCAGTAGCTCCTGGTTCCCTAATCTCAACTGACTGTATAAGACTGTAGAAAGGACATTCCTCATAATCACACACACACACACACACACACACGTTTTTGTTAATGGTGTTAATAAAGAGCACCTGCTTAATGTTTTGTAATTCCTTCTTGTGCCACCAAAGCATGTTAGCATCAGTCCTGCAATCGGCAGTCCTGATTAAGATCTAGAAAATTTGGAGGTCAAGTAAACACCATTAACTCTTTATCACGTGTCTCAAACCATTCCTGAGCAATTTGTGCCATGTAACAGGGAGCTTTATCCTGCTAAATGAGGCCACTGGTAATTATAAAATACCATTGCAATAAAAAGGGTGTGCTTGTTGCACTTGCCCATTTTTCCAGCTTCCAGCACAACAACTTTGCTAAGCATTATTTAATGTTTTTCCTGCTGTGACTCACCTGATTTACCCATCAAGCTCATTAACGCCGGGCCTTCTCTCCAAATAACCTCTGGCAATACAACATGTTATTGATGCACAAAACAAAACCGTGGGGCGCGTTTCAGTCAGGAATGCTGCCTATAAACAGAAGATGGGATTATATACATCGGATTCATTGTATGCTCTATATTGTAGTTTGTGAAAGTGGAGCGACTGCTAGGGATGTGTAAACTATTCTGGATTAGCGGGTCTTAATAAAAAAAAAAAGCAAAGTTCACAATCTTTCTTGTCTATCAATTGAAGCTCCAGTCACAACAGTGAGAACCTCACGAGATAACAAGGCTGACATTCTCGTCATTCTCGCTCCGTGGCGTCAAACGCGTTCTTTCGCGAGGGTCATATACGTTTGTGAAAGTGGAGCGACTGCTAGGGATGTGTAAACTATTCTGGATTAGCGGGTCTTAATAAAAAAAAAAAGCAAAGTTCACAATCTTTCTTGTCTATCAATTGAAGCTCCAGTCACAACAGTGAGAACCTCACGAGATAACAAGGCTGACATTCTCGTCATTCTCGCTCCGTGGCGTCAAACGCGTTCTTTCGCGAGGGTCATATACAAAAATACACATAAACACATGTCGCACATACCTGCTGTACACACGGAGCGCAGTGTTGCTTAACCTAAAAGGTGTTCTATTGTTTATAAAGCACTGACAGATATATATGATCATTATTTAGGATCAAATTACATACAGAATACTGCACCGGCTTCGGAACGTCTTCCCGGAAGATTGGAGGTTTTCATAATAGCAAATAGGGACTTGATGTGCAATGGAGTGTATATTTACTTTCGTTATTGTAAGGCTGGCGTGTTTTGTTTGTGTAGTCAATGCGGGTCAAGTTCTCATGTGTCAGAGGGGAAAACACCCTGAGCAGCAGTGAAGCTCAAATCTGTCACTTGTTTGTTAGCATTCCTACTCCTTCATCCTGATGTCATTCGCTCTCTTCACTTCGCTTTATTAAAGGTGGCCGATGCCCTTAGGGAGGGCCTGCGTACACCGGCGTACACAATCGGGTGACTATATTTAGACCTGCGTAATAGGTGGCTCGGACAAAAGGCGTCTGTAACACAACACGGGTCGTGGAAAAAACAGGGGGATATGAATCACTGCTTTAGACACCGACAGGCATTTTTGTACAGATACATAAAATACTTTACACACCCATACTATGCTGTCTGTGGAAACAATGGCATAAAAGACATTTTCATCACAAGAGAGCCATATTTTTGTTGTTTGTTACCATTGCCACAGAATAACAAAAGGCTTACTTAACGTTTACTCTGTAATTATTATTTGGTCTTATTTTTGGTGCATGGGGAAACAGTTAACTAAACGTATCTGTGCTTTATGTTTCTCATTTGTTTTAATTTTATTTCATTGTTTTTCGTTTTTTAATTTTAGGTATGATGTGATTTGGAGAGCATGGTACAATTGTGTCATTATATATATATATATATATATGGTATGTTGAATTATCAGGCTTTAAGGTTTGATGTTTCACCTTGTAACAGATAATTTTACCTTTATTAATTAGACAACAGAAAATTTTTAATCTAGAGATAAAGGACAGTGAGTCCTTTATCTCTAGATTAAAAATTTTCTGTTGTCTAATTAATAAAGGTAAAATTATCTGTTACAAGGTGAAACATCAAACCTTAAAGCCTGATAATTCAACATACCATATATATATATATATATATAATGACACAATTGTACCATGCTCTCCAAATCACATCATACCTAAAAATTAAAAAACGAAAAACAATGAAATAAAATTAAAACAAATGAGAAACATAAAGCACAGATACGTTTAGTTAACTGTTTCCCCATGCACCAAAAATAAGACCAAATAATAATTACAGAGTAAACGTTAAGTAAGCCTTTTGTTATTCTGTGGCAATGGTAACAAACAACAAAAATATGGCTCTCTTGTGATGAAAATGTCTTTTATGCCATTGTTTCCACAGACAGCATAGTATGGGTGTGTAAAGTATTTTATGTATCTGTACAAAAATGCCTGTCGGTGTCTAAAGCAGTGATTCATATCCCCCTGTTTTTTCCACGACCCGTGTTGTGTTACAGACGCCTTTTGTCCGAGCCACCTATTACGCAGGTCTAAATATAGTCACCCGATTGTGTACGCCGGTGTACGCAGGCCCTCCCTAAGGGCATCGGCCACCTTTAATAAAGCGAAGTGAAGAGAGCGAATGACATCAGGATGAAGGAGTAGGAATGCTAACAAACAAGTGACAGATTTGAGCTTCACTGCTGCTCAGGGTGTTTTCCCCTCTGACACATGAGAACTTGACCCGCATTGACTACACAAACAAAACACGCCAGCCTTACAATAACGAAAGTAAATATACACTCCATTGCACATCAAGTCCCTATTTGCTATTATGAAAACCTCCAATCTTCCGGGAAGACGTTCCGAAGCCGGTGCAGTATTCTGTATGTAATTTGATCCTAAATAATGATCATATATATCTGTCAGTGCTTTATAAACAATAGAACACCTTTTAGGTTAAGCAACACTGCGCTCCGTGTGTACAGCAGGTATGTGCGACATGTGTTTATGTGTATTTTTGTATATGACCCTCGCGAAAGAACGCGTTTGACGCCACGGAGCGAGAATGACGAGAATGTCAGCCTTGTTATCTCGTGAGGTTCTCACTGTTGTGACTGGAGCTTCAATTGATAGACAAGAAAGATTGTGAACTTTGCTTTTTTTTTTT
>MU551626.1:822553-866987 GCA_024362625.1 Silurus asotus
CATACACAAAATGTTTAGAGATCACACACAAATTATACAATACTGCAAATTATAAGGGAATAAATCGTGTAGAGTGCAGATGAAGATCTGGCCATAGACCTACAGTACAGACCAAAAGTTTGGACACACCTGCTGATTCAAAGAGTTTTCTTTATTTTCATGACTATGAAAATTGTAGATTCACACTGAATGCATCAAAACTATGAATTAACACATGTGGAATTATATTCATAACAAAAAAGTGAACTGAAAATATGTCATATTGTAGGTTCTTCAAAGTAGGCATCAAGAGAATGCCAAGAGTGTGCAAAGCAGTAATCTGAGCAAAAGGTGGCTACTTTGAAGAACCTACAATATGACATTTTTCAGTTGTTTCAACTTTTTTGTTATGTATATAATTCCATAAATAATTCCACGTGTTAATTTATAGTTTTGATGCATTCAGTGTGAATCTACAATTTTCATAGTCCTGAAAATAAAGAAAATTCTTTGAATGAGAAGGTGTCTACAAACTTTTGGTCTGTACTCTATGTAAAAAGAAAGTGTCTTGTCCCTGCTTTCTTCACCAGCTATCTGGAAATCTGCTCTACCAGAAAACAAGCTTGCAGAAACCTTAACACTTTTCAATGTGACTATTTTCTGTTTATTTCCTTTTCCATCATTGATGATTGAGATTGAGATTTTTTTCCTCCAAACGACAAAGATCTGCTTTCCATGGGTTGGAAGATGTGGAAGATCTGCTAAAGAGCTTCAACCCTATTGAACATGATGAATGTGAACACTGACTGCACCTCCTGAGGCCTCCTCACCTCCCCCACATCAGTACCTGACTTTACTAATGAATGAGCAAAAAGCTAGAGGAACATCTTCTTAGAAGTGTGGAATTTATTATGAGCAAATGGGGATTAAAAGTGAAAAAGGATGTTCAGAAAGCATATAATCTTATGCTCTGGTCTCCTCAAACGTTTGGCAAATAATGTAAGTTTTCTTTCTGCAGTCAGAATCTCCAGTAAGAAGATCAAATAGTCCATGATTTTGGCTGTTTGAATAAGCAGACCTCATGCGGAATTTGTTTGCATGCGACTTCCTCATAACGCAAAAATCATCACGTTTTCATCACACACCCTTTCCTTGTAAACTAATATAATGTAAGTGTTATTCAGCTCCCAGAAGTGAGCATTAATAATTGCCTCGACATCAGATATTGACTCCATCATTCAGTCAGAACATTCCACTGAAAACGAAAGGGTCTTGCTATTGGAGCTCCCTTCATTTAAAAGAAAAATAGATAGGAAGGTTAATTCTTTAGAAGTGTAACATGTCCAGGCAATCCTTAGCACGAGGTGAATCATGCACTTGTGACATATACACAAAACAAAAGGGAGTGTCTCGAAATAACACGAGTAGTAATTAAAAGATTAGAAATGACCCATGGTGCAGGGGAACAGCATGTAAACAATGTGGATTCATCCGCCATCTTATTTTGCACGCTGAATATTTTACATTCTAAAGCAAATTCCTGTTGATGGCGTGTTACACCCGTGCCAGGGAAACATGGCGTCTGTGGACAGGTGTGTTGATGATGGACAAAAATGTATTTGTTGTATCAAGATACAATTTACACAAGAAACAGGGGGAGGGAAAGTGTAAATGTTGCATGTATGGCAAGAAAATTGGAGGTGGAAGTGGAGGCAGAGATACGGGGGAAATTAAGGAAGTGGAGGTTTAGTTGGGGAGAGGATTCAAGAAGTGGAGGTTTAGGTGGGGAGAGGATTGAGGAAGTGGATGTTTTGGTGGGGAGAGGATTGAGGAAGTGGAGGTTTATGTGGGGAGAGGATTAAGGAAGTGGGGGTATAGGTGTGGGAGGATTGAGGAAGTGGAGGTCTGGGTGGGGAGAGGATTTAAGAAGTGGAGGTTTAGGTGGGGAGAGGATTGAGGAAGTGGATGTTTTGGTGGGGAGAGGATTGAGGAAGTGGATGTTTAGGTGGGGAGAGGATTGAGGAAGTGGATGTTTAGGTGGGGAGAGGATTGAGGAAGTGGGGGTATATGTGTGGGAGGATTAAGGAAGTGGAGGTTTGGGTGTGAAAGGATTGAGGAAGTGGAGGTTTGGGTGTGGGAGGATTGAGGAAGTGGATGTTTAGGTGTGGGAGGATTGAGGAAGTGGATGTTTAGGTGTGGGAGGATTGAGGAAGTGGATGTTTAGGTGGGGATCAATGAAGGAAGTGGAGGTTTAGGTGGGGAGAATTGGTGAAGTGGAGGTTGGGGAGAGGTGAAAGCAGTAGAGGTATAGGTGGGGAAGGTGGGGGTATAGATAGGGTGGTGAAGAAAGTGGAGGTATTGGGGGTGGGGGTGGAGCAGATGGAGTTATAGGTGGAGGTGGTGAAAGAGATGGAGGTTTAGGTGTGGGAACCTGTCGGAGGTTGTGTTTAATTGAGGAAATTGGGGTTGGTGGCTGTATAGGTGGTATGAGGCAGGGGAGGTGAAGGTATAGGTGCGAGTATGTGGAAGACATGGAGGTATAGGCAGGAGGAGGTTTAGAGGTTGCATGAAGAGATATAGGTATTAGTATGAGGAGGTATAGGAGGTTTCTTTGCATGTGGGGGAGGGGGGGGGTGGCGGTACTGTACAGGTGGGAGGTGAAGGAAACTGCTGCATGAGCTTTGTCTGGGGTGTATCTGTGTACATTAGCTCTACCATGAAGGTTCTCTAAGCACCAATAAGTAACACACGCACACACACGCACACACACAGAGACACACGTCTAAAGTATGTAAACTATACCAGAGAAAGGGCACACACTCAGGCATAAACATGCACAAAACTTATACTAACACACACACACACACACACACACACACTATAGACGAAAAACAGTGCCCTTAGCACGTGGCGTGGAAATAAATATCATTAAACTGGCTTGTCAGTTCCGATTGGACTGCCGCTGATCAAACTTCTCGTCCTCTCAGGACCACCTGGGAGTTCTGTTTATAGAAGCGAACGCTCTCTTCTCATACCCACTTTCTATTTCTCTCCATTACCAGACATTTTCCTTTTTTCTTGGGACGAGTCACACTTAGATGGTCTGATCAGATCCGTGTCCTATGCGTGGTGTGTGAGCGCATTTGTGAATTGTCTTCTCTTAAAGAAACTAAAAGAGGAGGAGGAAGTGGGAAAGGTGAGGAAAGAGGAGAAGGTTGAGGTGAAGGAAAAAGTAAAGGAGGTAAGAGACGGTGAGGTGGTAGAGTTGGGGGAGGTGGAGGTGAAGGTGGAGGAGGTAGGAGCGCATTTGTGAACTGTTTTTCTAAAGAAGGAGGTGTTAGAAAAGGGGAAGGAGGTGAAGGAAAAGAAGGTATAGGTGGAGAAAGTGGAGGTATAGGTAGGGGGAGATGTAGTAGGTGGAGATATAGGTAGGAGGAGGTGAAGGAGGAGAAGGTATAGGTGGGAGGTGCAGGAGGTTTAGGAGATTGGGGTACAGGTAGGTGGAGGAGGTGGAGGGATAAGTAGGATGAGATGGAGGAGGTGGAGGTATAGGTGGAAGAAGTGGAGGTATAGGTGATTGGAGATGGAGGAGATGGAGATGGAGTGTGGGCTGCCTGAAGGTGCAAGGATGAGTTTTTGACAGGAATCCTGCTGATAAATAAGAGAGAGAAGGAGGTGCCGTTTAAAAGAACAAGTCGTAACCTGTCTGAGAAAAACAACATCATCATCAGAACACACACTCACACACACACACACACACACACACACACACACATACACATACCACAATGCAAATATAATAGTGGATGGTTTTACACTCATCATTGCAATAATCGCCGCAAATCCGATTGCCGTTACAAAACAAAGCATGCCCTGTGACTGACTCTTGTTTTCATATGACACACACACACTCACACACACACACACACACACACACACACACACACACACACACACACACACACACACACACACACAGAAGCATGTCACTGAGCTGTTTCTACGTACGCGGCTGTTTCGTGTAAAGCCCATGTTTCCACGTGCTCACCTTAAGGGAGTTCCTTGTGCTGTTTGCACGCAGCTCTTTGTTGCTGTACCTGCATTCCCCCTCCCCCTTTCTTTTTTTTTTCTTTCTTTTTTTTTTCTTTCAAATTAACCCAAACAGGTTCTGTGAGTAGTAACTATGATATTATCTAAGCCACCTTCACCTGCAGGGGATCCCAGATGAGTCTGCACGAAAAGGCTGAACCATCCACCATAGACTCTGCTGTCTTTTTACCCCCCCCTTCTTTTTTTTTCTCTTTTCGCCTTACTCTATAAATACCTGTTCTCATTTAACACTTTTTTTCTCGCCTTTTCTTTTCTCTGACATCTTGACGAAATGTAGGGTACAAAAATAGCAGTTACTATTAGCCCCATGCTCGAACTTGTTTAGCGTATGTAAGTGTGTAGGTGAAGGGTTCTGAGTTCGCCGGCATGCTCGGGGTTATTCTAGTTTTTATTTTTTGCTAAAATTGATGCGTTTAATGACTTGAAGCGTTTGATCTGCAGCTCTGAGGGGCTCTCGGGCTTCATTGATATGGGCTTTGCTCTTGAACAGTAAATTTATCACTAAGATATATAATGCAATCGATGCTTTCAAATATTATCTGCTACAGGATCAGGAAAACAAGCAGGCATCTTTTTTTGTTCACACACGCACACACACACACATACACACACACACACACACACACACACACACACCTAACACACTTTGATTTCGGTCTATTTCCTTAGGTAAAACAAAAAATGTAATCGTCAAATCTTTTGATGTTTTTTTATATAATGTATAGCTAGTTCCTGTTTTCACTTACACTATAGCAACAGTCATTTCCTTATCTTACTGTGTTTCTTTTACATTTTTTTTAACTTGTTTAATTATTTTTTATTTTCATGTCTGGGGAGGTCGAAAATACCTTGTCTGTTACAAATCATTAGCATTAGTTAAGGCATTGGACCTTGGATTAGCATTAGTTGAGGCATTGGACCTTGGATTAGCATTAGTTGAGGCATTGGACCTTGGATTAGCATTAGTTGAGGCATTGGACCTTGGATTAGCATTAGTTAAGGCATTGGACCTTGGATTTCGAATTCCAGCCACACTAATCTGTTACTCTGGGGCCCCTTAGCAAGGCCCTAAAACTGTAGCTGCTCAGTTGTCAATACAGACAATACAAGTAAAATACAAGTTTTGGGTGGAGCAAAAAATTGGGCCGGATTTAACGATATTTGATTATAAGAGCATTTACAGTCAGTTCGGTACAGAAATTTTTTTTTTCCCACATATTAGAGACTAATTTTCCTTGAACATACACATAAGCAACGTAACACATAAGCAACGTATAATGACAAATATGACTTACATTTATCTCATTTACAGCAAAGAAGATTGGGTCCTTGCTCAGGGGCCCTGGAGTTGGATCTCGACACGACTGGGATTTGAACTGACAACGTTCAGATCCGAAGTGTAATGACTTAAACGCAAAGCTACCACTTAAAATACACAATACATAATTGTAATGGCACCCTGCAAAAAATAAGGAAGAGCTAATGTGTGCTCTTGGTGGCCAACAAGCTGCAATGGCTGAGCTGCAACACTGAAAGATTTAGTGCAATAAGTGTTTAGCGTTTAAGGAGCATTATTTCGCTATATAATTGTCAGTTTGGGATTTTCTACAAGCTTTGTTTTTATAATGGAGATTTTTTTTTTTGAGGGGGGGGTCAATAAAAGTAGACAATCTGTGTTACAAACACTCTGGGAGATGTATAGATTATTAACTTTTAGTGCATCAAAAAAAGAAAAAGAAAAACTATTAAAACTTAAAAAAGAAAATTACAATAAAAAATTGTTTGGCCCACAAAAATACAGTATTTACACACAAATTTACCAGGAAATTTACAAAACGAGGCCCATTTATGAAATCAGAATGATTCGCGTGATAAGCTGTACAGAGACGTCCTTACACATTCGTAAGCGCAATGGAATTGACTATTATCAAGGCTGCATTTTTGAGCGATTAAAACTAGAAGTCGGTGACATTTAGAAGGGGTTTTTAATCGACTGTGTAGGTGTACGTTCTCTTATCTCAGACGATCCCAAACGTTTTAGGTCATGTTTCATTATAAAAAAAAAAACGTTTATAAAGACAAACACATACCAACACCCACCCATTCACACACAAACACAAAAACACACACACACACACACACACACACACACACACACACACACACACACAGTTAGAGGGTTCATGCCACCTAATTTCTCTATAGTTTCTTTGTCATGTCAACACCACCAATAAGGAAGTACTGAGTCCTGAGTGACAATAGCACACTGTGTCTTTTCTGTGTGATACAAGACGAACTTGTTTCCCATCATGCCTCTGAAGTCCCACTACCACTGAGGAGTGTTAGCTGAAATTATGAGCTGATGTCATTGGGGTTAAACCTACCCTAAGTCTTGGTGAGGCTAATGGGCATTTACAGCACAAGGAGAAGTTTCTTCAAGGCTCAACAGCTGAAACAGTTTGTAACAATAATAAATTACTTCCAACAAGCCAGAGACTCCAAATACAGGATTGTTCCAGACCGAAACAACGGTTGTGAAATACTACTCACACACTTGATTAATAGAAATTCCTTCCATGTGTAAAGGACATACATGATGTAATAAGAAAACAGACCAGGTTTCTTTATACAGGTTTATGTTCGAACCTTCTTTTGTTTCTCAAAATATATAATGTAGTTTATTAGAAAAGCAGAAAACCCAAAGTATTTCACATGAATTTGACTTGTTCAGGATTTTCAGGATTGAAGTAACAAGAATTTTCCAGCTTGAGACATGGACTTAAAAAAAATTATATAAAAAAAATAAAAGTGTGTTTAAACTTCCAGGAAAAAATATTGAATTTGAATATAAAAAAATAAAGAACATTAATTAATTTAAAATATTTATTTTCCAGCTTGAGACATGGACTTAAAAAAAAATATAAAAAAAATAAAAGTGTGTTTAAACTTCCAGGAAAAAATATTGAATTTGAATATAAAAAAATAAAGAACATTAATTAATTTAAAATATTTTCCTCAGAATATTTAACATATAAGTAGGTTGTAAAAAAAAAGGAAAACCTGCATGTTGTACTGTGTATAGTTGTGTAAGTGATAAATAAAATTTGACCTAATATAAATATAATAATATTATAAAAATATATTAAAAAAATTCAGGATCGTCAGGATGGAAAATCAAGATGGAATCGTGCATAATTATTCATTAGCAATTAATTAATTCAAAAGAAAACAAACTGTACAAATGAATGTTTTAAGTTCTGGGGGGAATAAATAAATACAAATATAAATAAATAATTTGAATATTAAATGTGTTTTCAATATAAGTTTATATTTAATGTACTATAATATTCAATAAAAAAATAAATATCAATAAATATAAGACGTCTAGTGATCATGCTTGCAAAGTTTTAACAGTGCAACCAGTTTTCTGCTTTGCATCAGATGCATCCAACCGATTATTTACAAATAAGCAGCATGCCATGACCTGATAAAACCTGACATGGACCCAGAGGAGAACGAAACGAGCTATCATCGAGCCATCACGCGTCACAACAAGAGCATCCCATCAACTGTATGCAAACAAGTACAAACCCGGCAACGCTCAACGTTCACGTCTGGGGTAAAGCCTGTGCTTGGCTAACTGCTCTGACTTTGCTTACAGACCACAAGGATGTGAGAGAACAACAGAAGACCTCATCTTGGTAAAGGGCAGTTATCCGGAGCGTAGTCACGGCAGAACGATACGATCAGATAAAACCGCTTAAAGCTGACAATTGCTTTCTGTTGTCATTCAAATAAGTCAATCTGCATGCAAATGACTCTAACTAGCTGACTAACTTTCGTTGACTCTTTCCTTTTTTTTTCGGTTCTTCCTCTGAAATGAACCTTTCAACTCTGCAGAAAAATAAATTCAGGTGCCGTAAATAGCTAGGGTAATTTTGGTTTCAGAGCAGGTCGGTGCGTGCAGACGGCTTTGAGAAGTTTCTATTTTGGCTGTGCATCTTCTCATCTAGGGCCTGCGGTAAACACTCTGTCAGTGCATGTGAAAACCGAAAAATGCATCACGAACGTCAATTAGAGTCGCAAAGCGGGCCAAGTTCATCTGGAGGTGACGAGAAACACTGTGTTCTAAGCGTGTCTTTCTCCGTCTATGGATTTACTGCCTTCTCCTGATTGGCTCGTCTGAACGTTACCACAACAAACAGAGGACTCATCAGATTTCGGTGTGGAATCCGTACGACAGATTAACCAGTGCACCAGATTTCCAATTACGGATTCATTTACACACACCAGCAAGTGACTGCTAAGTTACCTTTCAGTAAATATTTCTGGAATTTGGTCCTAATAACCTATTAGAGACCTTTTAATATTTCAATATAAAATATAAAAATAATAGAACCTACGTTTTAGAGACTATTATTTTCTAAGATAATAATATAATAAGAAATATTATTTAATATTATACTATACTATACCATAACACACTATATACAGGTCCATGGTGGCTCAATGTTTAAAAGCCTGGATTGCTGATTAGAAGGTCTAGGATTCCAACCTGAACACTGCCAACCTTCCACTATTAGACCCTGGAGCAAGGCCTTTACCATGAGATACCATACTATTCTATATTATACTAATCTGTAGGGCAGAGGTCATGAACATGGACCTGCAATGGACTTATTTATTATTTCTTGTTTTAGTTATATTATAGTTATTTATTTATTTTAGTTGTTTTTGATACAGGTAGGTCCCCACTTACGTTGGAGATGCCTTACGATGACCCTATTGAAACACAGGGACTATCTATCTATCTATCTATCTATCTATCTATCTATCTATCTATCTATCTATCTATCTATCTATCTATCTATCCATCCATCCATCCATCCATCTATCTATCTAGCTATCTGTCTGTCTGTCTGTCTGTCTGATACTCTATTCATCCCTTTACATTCATTCATACATTACTTATAAATATATAAGTATTTTCGTTAGTTCGTTCTATCTATCTATCTGTCTGTCTGTCTGTCTGTCTGAAAATAGGTCCAAACTATTTCGAACTGCCTTATATTTTAACATAAACAAAGCATTTATGATTATGGATAAAACTAAACTTTAAATACACTCAATTTGAATCATAACAGACAAACAGTCAAAGTCACCATCCTATGAATGGTTCACTTACAGCCTAGAAAATATACTAACTTTTGTTCACTAGGAAAGACACAATGTCTCACACACCGGTTGAAACCTGTTGCAATTTCCACCAATGACATCAAAAACCACATTTTTCCGAACAAAATATTTGTAAAGGTGTGCTTATTTACTAGTTTAAAACCCATCTATTTTGGCTCATGCTGAGCATTTTCAAACATGCCCAAAATCGCTATCAGGGTAAATAAGCAAAAAAAACATCTTCTCAAACCCCCTGATTATGATGTTAACCAATGTGCTTTGACCAATTTCAGAGGCTCTGACATTACTGAAACAACAGCTTCGTTCATAAGCGCTTGTGACAGCTGTGGTAGTTGGAGAGGCCACAGAGCGTTGGCACACTCCGCATTACTCACTGGATGATGTGTGCTGCTGTTGTGTGTGTGTGTGTATCTCCACTTGGGATAAACACACATCGAGTGGTCAGAACTCAACAATCGGCTGTGACCAAATGAAAAACGCAACTCATTAACATGTTAATAGTGACATCAATATTAAAATTTGTGTCCAATTGTGTCTCCACCCAAACTAGTCAGAATGTTATAAATGCTGAAACCCAAGATTTGAGGTCTTATATGTTGTTCCTATGCAGTTTTCAAAAGGAGCTCTCTTAACAGCTTCCACCAAATGCAACATCAAAGTATAAGCCAAGCGCCAGCAGGTGCTTCAAGGTACAGCCCAAAGACTAGGTATAGGGGTGTCCTGAGTGTACATGGGCCATTCATCTGGTACCCATATATCCAAAAAATCACAACTTCTAGCCCTCTGATAATTTCCCTCCTCAATAACAATGATACCACTGATTAAAAGAACCAGCATAAATCTAAAGAAGAATGTAATATTGGATTCAACCACTAGATTTTCTGAAATTACTCCAGAACCAGAATGCTCCATTCTAATTGGTTTTGAGTCTTTAACATTCTTCCAAAACCCAATGAATTTTTTGCTGCTTTGTGAACGTCCCTTTTACTACTGTTTGTCACTGATTTCCAAACTTTGGTATTTCCACCCATACAGTAATTCAAGTGGAAACAAACAATTGACAGGATTCTAGACATCTAACCGCTTTCTAACATTCAGCATGTAAACTTTGATTTGGCAAGGACCTCCATTTGGGAATTAGAACATTGGTGTTATTGGACATAATCTATAATCTCTCTCTGTAATTCTAACCAGTGGTGGATCAGTACATATTTTACAATCAGCTAATTATGACTCCAGTAATAGTAAAAATGCTTCCTTTAAACTTTCACTTGAGTAAAAGTACAAAGGTATTTGCCTTTAAATGTACTTAAGTATCCAAAGTACTATGATTTTTTATGTCTATAATGTTCTTATTATCTTTTTATTACAAGACTCTTCACTAAATCAACTCAGTTTATGTGAAAAGACTCTAATGTGATTAGAATGATATAAATGACTCAAACACTAATTGATATCTATTACAATTATCATGAGCCAAAAACTTTCTTTTCAACTAATTAACAAAATAAAAATGAGGTCACGGGTGTTGTGGCGAGTTCGAGTCTGGAGTTTCTTCCATCATTTAATCCTCTCTAAATGTTCTGCTTGCTGTTGAACTGATGGTGAACTGTATGTCGGTGATGAGTAGATACACCAAGCGGCAATCAAAACAAGTTCAAAACAGAGAGCACTCCCGACCCTGATTGGTGGATTGCTGCGTGTTTGACCAGTTACGTTTTTATCCTCATAAATATAAAGAAACGACTGATTTCGCGAAATGTAGTGAAGTTAAAAGTGAGATAATCAAATTTGAAGGTAGTGAAGTTGAAGTAAAAGTTTTCATGAATGGAAATACTTTAGAAGTACAAATATGCAATATTGTTATGTTACAGTCTTATTCCAAAATGGATTAAATCCATTATTTTACTCAACATTTTTACAAAGAATACCCAATAATAACGTGTAACTATAATAACCCCATATTAACGTGATAAAGTGAAAGAAGTTTGTTTTTGCAAGTATATTGAAAGATAAAACAAACAAAACAAAAAAATCACAAATAAATAAGTAATCACAGTCTTTGCAATGACATGTAAAATTCATCTCAGGTGCATCCTGCTTTCACTGATCATCTCTGAGATGTTTCTACAACTTGATCACCTGTGGTAAATTCAGTTGATTGGACATGATTTGGAAAAGCACACACCTGCTATATGAGGTTCCACAGTTTGTGCATGTCAGAGCACAAACCAGGTCATGAAGTCCAAGGAATTTGTCAGTAAACCTCCAAGACAGGATTGTATCGAGGCACAGATCTGGGGAACCATACAGAAACCTTTCTGCAACATTGAAGGTCCCAATGAGCACAATGCCCTCCATAATCCATAAATGCAAGAATTGTTGAACCACCAGGACTCTTCCTAGAGAGGGCTACTTGGCCAAACTAAGCAATTGGTGGGGGGTGCTCAGTCAGGGAGTTGACCAAGAACCTGATGGTCACTCTAAAAGAGCTCCAGTTTTTTTTCTGTGGAGAGAGAAAGTGGCAATTTCCAGAAGAACAACCATCTCTGCAGCACTCCAACAATCAGGCCTGTATGGTAGAGTGGCCAGACAGAAGCCACTCCTCAGTAAAAGGCCAAGCATCATGTCTGGAGGAAACGAGGCACTGCTCATTACCTGGCTAATACCATTCCTACAGTAAAGCATGGTGGTGGCAGCATCATGCTATTGGAATGTTTTTCAGTGGCAGAAACTGGGAGCTTGGTCAGGATTGAGGAAACAATGAATGCAGCAATGTACAGATAGATTCCTTGATGAAAACCTACTCCAGAGCACTCTGGACCTCAGACTGAGGTGATGGTTTATCTTCCAACAGGACTAATCCCTAATTACACAGCCAAGATAACAAAGAAGTGGCTACAGGATGAGTGGCCCTGAGTGGCCCAGCCAGAGGCCAGACTTGAACCCGATTTAACATTCCTGGAGAGATCTGAAAATGACTGTCCACTGATACGCTCTAACCAACCTGATGGGGCTGGAGAGGCTCCGCAAAGAAGAATTGGAGAAACTGCCCAAAAATAGGGGGCCAAACATGTAGCATCAAACCTAAAAAAGATTCGAGGCTGTAATTGGTGCCCAACATGCTACAACACGTCTTGAGCAAAGGCTGAATACTTCTTTGTAGAATTTTTATGAAAATAATAAAGTTAATCTATTTTGGAATAAGGCCTTAACATAGAATGTGCAAAAAGTGAAGCGCTGTGAATGTACTGTAATTAACTTACTGTCCACCACTTACTAAGTGGTGCCACTGACCAGGGATCCAGGTGATTATCTGGATCAGTCAGGGAGCCAGATAATCAACCATCAACCAGATAATCAACCAGATAATCAACCATAATTCCAATAAGGGACACTAGTTCTGGAAAATGTCAAGATTCCCTTCAGTAGCACTACATTTGCCTATATAGTACCAGGCCTTTTGGGTTAAGGTGGACAATCTTGTGCAGGGACAGATAAGGCAGTGTTTATCATCAAGAGAAATGATATAAGTTAGTCTTCTTGAAGTAGGAGGGCTACCAGATGAATGACCCAAGCACACAGGCCACCTCCATGCCTGCTCTGTAGGCAGTGGCTTGGTGGGCAAATGTTGCAAATGATGCAATTATTGCCATGCAGCAATTTGGATTGTAAGTTCGGGAGCGGAGATAGACCTTCAAAGCCTGTTCAGCTACATGGTATTGCATGTGCAATCATGTCCAAGTCTTCACTACATGGTTTGAAACTCAAGCAAGCAAGCAAACAAACAAACAAAAGCAGACAGTCCATGGTGCCTGCTTTTCCCCAAGCGATTCTCCACATTTATCTTTCCCATTTGTCTATACAAAACCCCCCAGCCAGTCTTTTAGGCTCCATTGTGACAAAAACATGATAGACAGCTCACATGTTTATTTTCGTGAGAAAGCTGGATTTAGGGATCAGACTCCCTTTGTCTGGGAGCTCTCCAGGTGATAGATCATGAAGTGAAAGCACTATTTTCTCCACAAAAGAACTGATCGCTATAAGGTTAACGTTTGCAGAATGGAGCAGTTCTGGAATTTTGAAAGTAGTGTCCAGTGGGAATGAGCAAATCTCATGATCATGCTATGTTGCTTCATTCAGAATGTTTGAAAACGTCAAACTGGGGCTTGTATAGAAAAAAAAATGCTGGGACTGGGGGATTGGTTGTGCACTATCCTGCCAAATTGTGATGTTTAACAGTCACTTGAAGTTACAGTTGGTTGTACTCGATTCCCTGAACTCCTATTAACTCAACAAGTGTTCCCCATCATAAAAGGCATCGTAAAAACTGGCCTGAAAATAGCAGGCAGACAGTAAATGATTAGCACCCACTCTGGAGTGAAAAGGTATGATTAGACAATCAATCCACTGACAACCACAGATTTACAGCTCTCCAGTCCCAATAAACTTTCATAGTGACTGCAGGATACTTTACCTGTCGCTGCTTGTTCAACAAATCTTTCATGCCACTATGGTTTAAGGAAAGTGATCGCCCAGAGGTGTCAGGCTTTGTTAACCAATTGATATTCGTAAAAAAAAAAAAAAGTTTAAGATTGGTTTCTTCAATCTGCGTGAGGTAAGCTAGATATTTGATGAAGGAGATGGTTTAAATATGTCAATCATGATTTAGTGGCTCTGCTAAGTCTCCGTCTTGTTTTCCCGCAGGACTGCATTTGCTGGGGCATTACTGTGGTTAATTATTCTTTCATTGTGGAAGACAGCCAGGCTTTCTCTTTTGTAATGCTGCTGCTGCTGCAGAAAAAAAGGAAAGCAGAAAAGCATGCTTCTTCGTTAGCCGGTGTGATGTGGGCACAGGGAGTCACTGCAGAACAGGAGGGAGGGAGTAGGGCAAGCCAGAGGGCTCCAGATCTCGTGCAAAACTCATGCGTGAGTAGCTTGTTTAGCTCTTCTTTCAAGTTTAGACAGAAAAAAAAAACAAGAGGGAGAAAGGAAGGGAGGGAGGGAAGGAGAGGTGTAGTGTGGATCTTGCCACGCGAGCGGGACTGCAGCGGTGGGCCAGATTAAGAGTACGATTTTGGTCGCATGACAGCGGGAAAAAAAAAAGCAAGCAGATCTCGCGCAGGGTGAATGGGGGCGGTGTTGCGTCAGCCGCAGCGATAAGTGACGGTTTCAAAGCGCAGAATGGGGATCAATCATTCCCATCTCTCTTCTCAAACCCTCTTCTCTGGGTGGCATGGAATGGTCAGGAGGAGTGGTTGCGTGTAAAGAACTGGCAGCGTATGGAGTTCGGAGCAGATGTAGGCAATGGTTGCTAACGGTGCTGGCTTTGCAGAATCAGAGCATTACTAGAAGCCATTTTGGTCCAGACCAGATCTCAGTATCAAACAGAGACGTTTTTGTCTATGAAGGTTTAAAAGCAATAAAACGGATTAACAGGGCACCAGAAGGTTCTAATAATGAGACAAACAAACCCACTCTCTGGTCAAGTTCAGTTAAATTGCCAGAGACTACCAGATAGCGCTTAGCCTGGACTCGATTAAAACCAACACACCGATTCAGCATTCAGTCTGCTGCTCTTGTTTGACAGCCCCTGCAGGCACCGGAGTCTCTCCTGCAGCATAGAAAATGACATCATAAAGCTGATGACATCCAACACACACACACACATATATATATATATATTTATATATATATATTAAAACTGTTGTAAGATTGGGCCTACGATAGATTTCTTGTTCAACTCATAAAATGTATCGTAGGACCTCAATTCTAGCCAATCAGGTTGATTCAGGGTGGCAGGTTTGCAGAAGACCAATCATCCCCTGCCTCATTACCTTCTCCACTTTTTTATATAACAATAAACAATCAATAAAGATAAGCAAATGGGTTTATTCTACACACTAGGTCTGAGACTGGTTAAACACACAAATTTTGTGACACTGCTTGTGTCTTTATACCCCAGAAGGTACAGAAAATATTTTTGAAGGTACTATGAGACACTTAATGTTATTAGTAATATAAGATTTGGTTTCTTGTTTAGTCAACTAGGGAACTTGCAATACTGGAAAGTTTTATTGACTGATTTGAATGTTTGATTTCCACCTATATGTGGTTCCTTCCCAACCTGTTAACAAAAAAATGGAGGCACACAAATTAATTTAAACTGCACCTCAGGAATCCTCACTTCACCTTCACTAGTAACTGACTTTACTAACAACATTGTGGCTGAATGAATCTCTCGCACAAAATCTAGTAGAACATTATGTCCTTATTCTAAGAGCAAACGGGGACTGAATTTGGATGGGATGTTCAAAAAGGACCTACCAATACAAAATTATACATTTATTATATATTATTATATACTAAATATACATATATATATATATACTGTATTATGATTATACATATATTGTTTCTTCTTCTTTCGGCTTCTCTACAGACCCCCCTGCCTGGTACATCTGCTTCTTTTAAACCAACTACCTGTATGTTTTCCCTCACCACATCCATAAACCTCCTCTTCAGTCTTCCACTTTTCCTCCCTCCTGGTGGCTCCATCCTCAGCATTCTCCTACCGATATACCCCATGTCTCTCCTCTGCACATGTCCAAACCATATTGCTAATATTTATTTATTTATTTTAAACCACTGTCTTTTGTGCTATTATCATCTTTAAACCCACCATCTTGTACCCAGCCATGAATTTATTGAAAGAAGAAATTTGTACTGCTTTGAATCTTTCAATGGATCAGATGTGACCCTGTGACCTTTGTATAAACTGCAGAGTACTTCATTACTTCAAATTCATGAAAGACAGCTAAATTGAGGCTTTCAGATCATGCGGTGAGTCATGGAAGTGTGTTTCAGACCTTGTTTTTTAAAGTCTGTATGCTTTTCCTTCACTTAACCAGATACTTGGCGCACACGCTACCTCTGCATTCCATATGTAGACCCCCATCTCAAGGCCTTACTCATCCTATCAAGTTATCAAGATCCATATGGTACAAGTCAGCCGAGGCTAAAATACCTGCGATATCTAAATTTCAAATTTCAAAACGTTCGACTTGGGATTCATCGGCTGTGATAGGCAGATAGTTTACGAGACACCATTTAGAAAAGACAAACAAATTAAATCGGAATTAAAATGAAGCGTTTGGTAATGATGATTGCAAACATGGACTGAAAGCGAATAAACAATTCAAGACGCATCATCAGTTGATGATTACAGGCTTCCAGAGAATCCAATCTTGTGCAATATCTGTAGGCATTCGAGTATAAAAGAATAAATCGTCTGGTATCTGGGTTACTCAAGAAGTAAATGATATTTGGACAAGATAATGATTTACACTAAGATTTGAGTAAATGTCATTATTGATTGCACCATTTAATAGAAACAAACCCCAAACCTTCGTCCTGGTGTATTCTTTTTAGAGCAACCAATATATCCAGGTATTTAGAATTGAAGCCCAATTGGGCATGACTAATACAAAACAATAATACTATGGCCATACACAGTTTCTCAAACACAGCTACATTACATCATATCATGAGTTCTAAAATAGATCACATTGATAATATTGTTGGTTTGTTGAACTTTTATGACCCTGATCAGAAGTTGCTAAGGACGATTATGCTTATTTTTTTGTTACTTTTGGCCTTTCTTTGAATAGAAAAGCCTTTTATTGTCACAGTGAAATTCTTTCTTCACATATCCCAGCTTGCTCGGAAGCTGAGGTCAGCCATGATACCTCCCCCCTGGAGCGTAGAGGGTTAAGGGTTCAAGGACCCAAGAGTGACAATACCAGGGCTTGAACGCCTGACCTTCCAATCAGCAATCCAGGTTTTGGACCACTGAGCAACCATTCCCCACTATACCTTGTTTGATTTGTCTCAGTCTCTATGTTCATCGAAGTCCTCATTTTATTTATACGTGTTTAGAAAAGAAATCGCAGTGCTACTGGAATTCAAACTCGAAATGTTTCAGGCAGTGATCTACCCTTTTCCTCGATACCTGCTGCGAGATTCCACATATGCTGTTTCTCCACCATTGGGCATTTAAAGGCTTGGGCATGGAGGAGTTGGTAATTAATGAGTTGCTCTGTAGATTCCACAATTCTAACTGACGGTATAAGACTGTAGAAAGGAGATCACTTATCACACACTCTGCTCCTCATGATATCTCTGGTGTTAGTAATGTATGGTGCTTTAATGATTTATAATCACACTCTTGGTGTCACCCAAATGAGGATGGGTTTCCCTACTGAGTCTTGTTCCTCTTAAGGAACTCTTTCTTCCATCTAGTTTTTTCCTCACCTCAGTTGCCCCAGGCCTACAGGACACACAGAGACACAGAATTCATCCACAAGGGTCTCAGTACAGTCAGGTAGTGATGTAGGTGAGGTGATGAGGTCTTTCACTTCAACCCATTTAAACCATATCTCTGTGGAAATGTTTGAAAACATCAGGTCTCCCAATAATTTTGTCCATATAATGTTTCAAGATACGCTGATTAATTCGATACGATATTCCTGGTTTGCTCATGTTACCTGATGTCAGATCAAGTTAAAGAAGCTTAGCATAAAAGTGTTTGCAGAAACATATCGTAGCTAAGGATGCTAATTCCACCGCCACAATTCCACCGATTGTAACCATTTGTAACTATTAAACACAAGCTGTCACCTGCGTATTATTTACAAACTCGTAATTGTTCCATTCATTGTCAGACACGCCATCATGTGTATTGAAGTAATTATTGTTTTGTTTTTTGTTTTTTTTTTCCAATACAGTCAAATAGTTTTCGCCTTGTAAGTCGAGCAGCGTGTTGTCTGTCTGGATTTAATCGCGTAATCTTCATGAACACAATGCCTACATGAAAAACCACACACACCCTTCTCTAACAAAAGACACAATCAGTTGTATTTAGAGCATATTGCTACAAATTCCATTCCAGTCACTGTCTCTAACAATTCTTTTCTGCGTCATTACTTTAACCGACTGGATTCCTCGTCTTCCTGAGGGTGAGAAATCCTCAGCACCAAAATAGAAACAGCTCTACTTTCTAGATCTCCAGCTTTTAAATGTCAACGCTTTCACAAAAGATTCGGCGGCGCCTAAATGAGGAAAAAGAGTGGCGCTAAAAAGAGATTATTGAGAGGAAACTTGGCAGCCGGAGAGGGTGCTTGGGTCTGTCGGGGGAAACCGTGTAGTGCATATTTGAACGTTTTTCCTGGCGCTAGCACACGAGTCAACTCATCATTGGTTTTATTAAAGCTTTCATACGCAGCAATAGCTGAAGAAGGAAAAACACCAGTCTCTGAAAGTCTGACGTACCGAATGCGACGTCCAAATCCCAGTCCAGATTGCAACATTTCCATAGGAGTTCAGAGAGAAAAGGGGTGTGAATGGTTTATTTGGACTGTAATACATTTCAATGTGGATGAAGCTTATTGATATTCCTATGGTCGTCTTATTTTGTTCTTTTAATTATTGACACTGCTCTAAAAACCCAGAACAGCCAGGTTCTTTTTGTACACATGTGGTAATGAATGATGTTTACAATTTTGGTTTACAAAAAGACACGAAGCACAGAACACTTACTCAATTCATGGCTTGAATGTGTGGCCTGGTTTGGATTTCTGGGGTGGAAGAGGTGGAAGCTCAGTGGTTAAGCCAGTTGACATTGGATTTGAAGGTTGTGAGTTCAAATACTAGTCGCTCCTGGGCCCCTGAGCAAGGCCCTTAGACCCAAAGCTGCTCAGTTGTATGAATAAGATAAATGTAATGTAATATATGTGTATGCTATAAAGGTACTTTTTATGTTATGGATCAAGGGTTTTTTTTTTCAATAAAAAACATGATTGATTATACAGTAACAACTCGATTAGTCAATTGAAGTCTTAGTGACGCTACCTATAATGTTACCTATTTAAGTGTAGAGTAAATACAGTCTAGAGCTATTTGTTATGGACAGTCACCACACAGAGTATTATACATTTAATGAGCATGTTATAAAGAAATATCACGCACATTCAAAGTAATTCATAGCATATGGGGGAACAGGGGGGGATTTTCTACATAGTACTGGAAATATGTGACATCCTTCTGTTAATAATGTGGAATGAAAATCCCGATCAACATGTCAAGTGTTTGGAAAGCACATCGAGAAATTTCACACGTGTAAACCAGGTGCCTTTGATTCACTTGAGCCTCAAATTAATATCTATTTACATTATGGAATCTGATTATTTCATTTATATAACTGGAAAGTTGAGGGTTAAGGGCCATGGACAAAAGCCCAATATGACAGCTTGAAAAATTGTGATTTAAACTCATGAGCTTCTGATTAGGAGCCCAACATCGATCCATTGAGCTACAGGTTGGAAGATCAATGCCATGTTAAACTGCATCATAATATTTCTAATGTATTTATAAGGATAGATATTCTTATTATTATATATGAAAAGGGATTTTATAAAAATATAAAAAATTGAGTGTAACGTGTATTTACTCCACTGTGTATAACACAGAAATTTCATTTCAACTTAATGCAATAAATGACATATATTTTTGTCTGTTTCTATTTACATTTCATGTAATAGAACATCTGCGGGACAAGTTAATTCATGTTCCTGCTTACATAATAAACAGTCGCTCCCTCACCATCTTTTATCTCTCTTTAAAAAAAAAAAAAAAAACAACTTGTCAGGATACCAAGAAGCTGTGAAACTCGTCTGTCCTGAAGACTTACAGAAAATGTACAAAACGCTGTAGCATTACAAAACACTCACGCTGAGGACTTCCATAAACATCTCCTAACAACAAAAATCACCACACGGGCAATAAAAATCTATGTTGCTGTGTAAATATATTCATTTTAATTCTTATTTTACAACGTTGTAGATAAAGTGAAGCATAAAGTGTACAAGTCCCCGTGTACGAGCTGTTATTATAAAAAAAGGTAACACAGTCGAAGAAAAATGAACTAATGTCTGATTAATGTTTGTTATACTAACAAATCCACACAATTCTAGATTTGTTTGTATAACCATTTAGATTTATACAGTAGCTAATGAGATTTATTTAGCCAGCCATGTGTATACCTTTCAGCCTATCAGATTAAAAATGTTTAGCCAAATCAGATTTATACATTTTATGCAATTTCATGTATACATTTTAGCCAAATCACACAGAAACACTTTAGCCAATCACATGTATACATTTTAGCCTAATCATATTTAAACATTTTAGCCTAATCATATTTAAACATTTTAACTAATCACATGTATACATTTTAGCCTAATCAGATTTAAACATTTTAGCCAATCAGATTCAAACATTTTAGCGAATCACATGTATACATTTTAGCCTAATCAGATTTAAACATTTTAGCCAAACAGATTTAAACATTTTAACCAATCACATGTATACATTTTAGCCTAATCATATTTAAACATTTTAGCCAATCAGATTTAAACATTTTAGCCAATCACATGTATACATATCAGCCAATCAGATTACAGAATTTTAGCCAAATCAGATTTATTCATTTTATCGATTATTTAAAAAAAAAACTTTTTTATTAATAGTTTTATATTAATTTTTAATAAAGTATTTATTTATTTATTTATTTATTTATCATCATTTATTAATTTTTTATTGGACTACAAATTGTGTTGGTGTTCCCTACATAATTCATTAAAATATTTTCAACTCACCTATATTATTATTATTATTACAGACTTTATATATATTTATATATCCTATTCCACATTTAGTCCCCATTTGCATTCCACTAGATTTTGTGAAGATTTGTTAGTAAAGTAGGGTGTTAGTAAAGTCAGGTACTGATGTAGGTGAGGTGAGAAGGCCTGGGGTGCAGTCAGCCTTCACATTCATCACCAAGGATTTACAAAAGAATTGAAGCCCTATAGCAGGAGATCTTCCACTCCAACCCACATAAAGCATCTTTTCATGGAACTGGCTGTGTGCACAGGGAGCATTATGCTGAAACAGGTTTGTGTCTCCTAGTTCAAGTGAAGGACCAAAATTTAACGCCCTCTTACACACTGTACAGAACTTTCTAGTAAAAGATTTAAGAAGAACCAGATACGGTTGTAAAAGTCGAACATACCAATATATTTATGTTCTAGTATCTAGTATAGCTGTAGTATATAATAAGATATAATTTGCATTATATGCTCATAATATTGTGTGAATACCTCCATAATAATGCATAATCTCATTATAAATAGGTCTTTCTTAGAAAGTGTTGACTTTCCACTGTTGTATGAAGCATTATGAGGTCTTGCACTATTTTGAGGACTTGTTAAAACACCATACAAAGGATAAAATGCCTTAAATTAATCAGGCTCCTAAACCGCTTTTGTGTGCTGAACACCTGTGAACTTTAACAAGCCTAAAATAATGTGCTGCAAGTCTGGATATGGAAAGACTTTGGGCCATTTTTTTTTTTTTGGGTCAACATTCAAAGGTGGCAAAAACAAGCCTGAGGGCTTTTTCCAATGTAGAAGGCATCATTATGTCAGGTTTATAATAGCACTGAAAAATAGTTTTAAAAAAAAACAAACAAAAGAAAAGAAATCGTAACGCCTATACTTATAGACATGCTGAAATATTTCGGGGAGGAACGTGTGAATCGGTTTGTCGCCAAAAAATAAAAGTCAAAAGATGAAAAAAAGGTATGAGCGGAATTCAATCCGAGGATTCCACGCATGTTCTTGTTCAAGAGTTCAAGTCGAGTCCTTGCTCCGGTGTCTGGAAGAGAGAGGTTGCTTATCTTAAAGCTTGCCTCAGAAAGATGTAATCTCCAATGAAAACATCTTAAACATCAAAAATCTTTATCAGCCGCCTCGCACGCACAGCCTCGTTGTGTTTGTTAAGTCTGACTGAGATTAGACCAAAGTGTGTGTGTGTGTGTTTTGCAGGTGAAAGCTTCAGGTAGATGAAACCATTGTGAGACAGTTGAAGGTAATTATCTACGACAGTTTACATTATTCGGATTCCTTAGAAGGCAGTGTTCTTGAACGTCAGAGATCTTTCAAAGATTTTCTTTTCCAAGCTGTCAAAAGAAAAACACCTTATCTTCAACCGGTATAAATGTGTTTTCGTCTGCCTTTGTCACCACTTGTGGTCAATGAATGAATGACATATTTTTGTTGTTTTTAAAAAAAAAAAAAAAAAAAAAAAACAGAAGAAAAACATGCCTGATGTTTAATGACACGGATTCACTTTTTAAAATTGTGACTCATTCAGAAAACAAAAAGCCTCACCCGATAGAGAAAAGGAATAGAAAACACACAAACACAAAAACACATTTTTTCATGATTAGTAACTACAGTAATTCCCCGCTGTCCTTTTTTTCTCACCCAACTTTTTTTTTTACGGAATTGCATTTACAACATCACTCATTTGTTTGGCTGATTTTCCTTATCTCTTGCGGATAGCATGATAAACCAAAAAACTTACAGGGAATCGTTTTTAGGGAGTTTTATGTTTAAATAATGAAATATAATTATTAATTATAAAATGCAGTAAAATGTAAATACAGTACAGTACTGTATTTATAAAATTGCATTTTTGGTGTAGCGTCCGCGTTTTTTCATTTATCGCGGGCGTTTTTTTGGAAAGTACCCATATCCATGAAGTAACTCTGGAGGGTTCAACTCAAGTGACATGGGGATGGATTTGGTTTGTAATTAACATAAAAAAATCTGCTAGAATGGATTAACGCTGCAATCACCATGAACAGTTTTGCATTCAAGTGTCCAGTTGAAATTTGAACAATGATGGAACTGTAATGAATAGACATTTGGTGTCACCCAGAACTTCTGTCATTTAGAACTCAACACCAAGAATACTGGAGATCACTGTAGATTTTAAAAGAGCCTGCAATCAAACTCACGCTCCCATTCACGTCAACAAAACTGCTGTTGAGCTTTAAGTTCCTTGGAGTCCATATCTCACCTGGCCCTCACCTTACTGATCAGTAAGGCACAACGGCACCTGTTTCTTTTTTTTAAGGAGAGCTGGTGGTTCAGCAGCTGCACTGCTTCGGACCATGAAGCCCTTCAGAGGGCTAACAAACCATCGGCCAACATTCCCACCTTGAAGGACATTTACAAGAAATACTGTTTGCAAAACAGAGGTGAAGGGCCTCATTAAAGATACCTCTCACCCCAGCCATGGGCAATTCACCCTTCTCTCTATGTCTGTCCATGCATAATCTTTGCATGGTATATTGTATATTACTATATATATACCATATATTATTACCTCCTGCACCTTCTGTACACTAATCACCTCACCCCTGTATATATAGACCTCATACACTATTTAGCTTACTGTAATTTATTGTAAATTGCTAATTACTGTTATTTATGGCCACATGTACCTTGCACAATGACATAAAGTTAAATCTAATCTAAATAAGGATGGGTTTTCTTTTGAATTAGGTTGTACCTCTTTCATACAATCTCAGGTGTTTTATTTATCGTTTTGCCACTGGCTCGCTCATTAGAAAGAAACGCTTAGGGATTGATTTATACAGTTAAAATTTTATATGTTTGTAGCATCTTTATTTCTGCTTTAGAACAATATCCATTGTCGATATACAGTAATCAGATATCAAAGACATAGTGGTATGGACTCATCAATCCAAAAGACAGTTTCCCACTGATCTGTTGTCCATTCCATGTGTTTTAAACGCTCCTTTTCTGCTTGTTTTTCTTCTTAAGTAATGTTTCTTTGCTTCGATTCAACCATAAAGGCCTGACTCACACTGTCTCCTCTAAACAGTGGATGTTGAAATATGCCTGTAGATTTATGTAAATTAAAATAGGTGCTTTAAATTGATGGTTTCTGAGGTTGGTAATACTAATAAACATATCCTCTGCAACAGAGGTAGCTCTTGGTGCTTCTTTGTTCGTCCATTTGATGGTTTTGGTGACTAATCTCTTTCTATTAATCTTCTTATATGGATTTCTACAGTAGTTGCAGTAGCACTGATAGAGCTATTGTCTGGAGAATGCACAGAGTTGGCCAAGTTGTCATCAAAGCTAAAATTAGCTACTTTGGACACTAGAAAATATTTTGGGTTGTTTAACACGTTTTACTACATAATTACAAATATGTTCTTACATAGTTTGGATGTCTTCCGTGTTAATATACAAAGCTGAAAATACCTGGGACCTGTTTTTAAAAGTAATGTATATTTTGGACATTTTCAGCCAGTTTATATCATGAGAGCGAATTAAAGCAATCATGGGGACTGATGTGTCAGTTGATAGTGATGTTGGTTTTCTTTAATTGTTATTATTTAGTGGAAGGTGGTAGCTCAGTGGTTAAGGCTCTGGGTACTGATCGGAATGTCAGGGGTTAATTGCGAAGCTGCCAGTCTTGGGCCCTTGAGCAAAGCTCCTAACCTTCAGTGCTTAAAATACGCTATATCATTGCTGACCCTGTGTTATGATCCCACCTTTCTAACATCTTTGTGATGCACAAAGAAAGAATTTTACTGTAATGTACATGTGACAAATATAAAGCACTGCAAATCTACAGATCAATGATGGCGGTGTAACTTCTTCTCCTTCTTTTTTTTGATAATTTTTTTACTTAAATGAGGAATTTGAGTGCTGCATGACCTCCAGTGAAAAATCCATTATATATTCCAGCGGCAAAGTCAAAAGATCCAGTGTCCTGCATTCCCATGTCTTTATTGGCTGGATCATGAATAGGTTAAACTTTCGCATGAATCATAACAGTGTATAATATCATATGAGAGAATAGTCTGCTACTTAAACCCATTAGTCTGTGTTTATTATTCCTTTATAACAATTCAAGTCATGTTTGTGTCCTGAACAATAATAGCAACTAAAAGCTATAAGCCACTACTTTTTTCCCACGTTTTGAACCCCACGCATCAGAAAATAATCAGGTCATATTCCTCAGTCTTGCACACATGCAGTATTAGCGGAAAAATACCAAAATACCGCTATGCTCCTAAAGGAAGCGCAACATATTTCGCCCGTTACACCATGTAACAGACACTGTCTTTCGTTAAAGCCTGTGAAAAGTTCATTAGTTTCAGGGTAGACAGTTAATAGACAGGTAGACAGGTGCGGCTTATTAATGTTTAAAATAAAAATCTTTGTCAAATTCAGTGGGTGCGGCTTATATATGGGTGCGCTATATAGCCCGGAAATTACGGTAAGTTGACCGTATTTTGGCTAAAAAATGCTCAAGGCTAGCTAAATCTTTAATTTCTCCCAAAATGTTTAACCTGAAATAAACAGGAGATAATGTATATTGCAAATGTTAACGAGAAAAGAATTGGGACACCCGACTGTTCCAGGATCTACAGAACCTTTGTCCATATTTTCAAGATTGTAGTTCATGGCTGCATGCTAATCAAAGCACTATACAGATAGCACCTCTTCTATGACATTGTGAATAGCATGAATATCAGCAAAGTTCAATAAGAAGGAGTTATTTCTTTGTCTACTTGTTGAACCCCCTTGTCTATTGGGTATATAAAAAAAAAACCTAAAGCAAAACATAAGATGACACACACAGGCAACATTTACACAATGTTCTTAAATGACATGGGAACAATGCAAACATCATCCGGGAAGATGTTAGCACAATAGCGATGGTTTCAATTTCACTATACAGTTCAGTATAGTTGAAAATACCTTCCAGCCAATGACGTTGTAGTCCATCTTTGCCCTGGCGAAAGCGAAAACACTGTGCATACTGTACATTTCTAGAATATCGCATATAAGATCAGTATGATTAAGGTTATTTATTCATTCCTTTAGAAGTTGGTGCTTTAACCCGATCAGGGTCTCTGAGGATTTTATCCCAGAAATATTACGTGTGAGGTGAGAATTCAGCTTGGAAGAGACAGCAGTTCATTTCAAAGATGAACTTCAGTAGCAAACATTTCTTTGAGAAAATAATGGAGAATATGGAAGAAATCCTGAGCTCAGGACAGAACCTGGAAACTCTAAAGTAGTCAGGAGGCAACAATCCACCACCCTGGCATGGTGTCATTATGTAAAAATGTTGAATAGTTTAAATATGTGAGGTCCTGGGTGGGAGCTGGTCCTCATTACTTTTTAAACACCATGTCTATAATGTTTACACACTGTTCAATGCAAACGAGAGAAAGAAAGAAATCATAGCATCGGATGAAAATGCGCAAAACCAAAAGGAGCCGTTCCCACCGACTGATCTCACGTCAACTATGGATTCCACGATATTACGAACGTCAGCTGTTTACTCAAGGCTGCTCCATCAAAGGGCTGTGTGATTAAACACGGGGCCTCCCCTGCAGGGTGTTTGAGTTTGGCGTTTTTACTCGTACTGTTTGGTTTCACCATTGGCTTCCTGAAGCTCCATTGAAGACTGTATGGCACAGATCTAAAAGAACGGTGACAAAAGCTCCGTCTGAGGCCGTGCGATCAGACATCCTGTTTAATCCCTTTTATGAAAGCTTGTGTTTTCTTTAAACAGATCAGACGCGGTGATCTGTATGTTCCATGCCGCACTCTTGAGACTTTTAAATAGTTTGTTTGTACAGGATGTGCAAGAATGGTATTATTTGTAAGCGCATTTTTTGGTTTGTTTGTTTGTTGATAATCTTTACTTGACCTTTGACATAAACCAATTTATGACTTTACAACTAAAATTCTTATAACAATCAAGGATCATGTGGTCATGTTTGATTTTTTTTTTTTTTTGAATACCCCAAAATCCAGAGGAAACAATAGAAAACCTTATAATCAGTGACGTGCCAAAGAAGATAATTGGCAATGGAGCTGAGGAATGGTCTCAAATCTTATGCCATGTATTCTCCAGCCACTTGGGGCAGTAGCTTGGGGTTGTTATCTTTGCAAAGGGCAGTAGCACTAAGCATTGACTAAAAGAGTGGCAATAAATGATTGCATATAAGGTCATGAGATCAAATCCCAGACACAACAAGCTCTGAAGTGAGAAAAATATGTAAAACAGAGAGTCACAACATTCCATAATATTCCTGCCTTCGTCTTTCTGGACCTGCCTGTTTCATCACCTAATGAAGTTCTCCTCAGTTGGAAACCCTTCAATGCTTCGGAGGATAACTCTGCCCAAAGATTCAATTTACTGTTGAGGGTTTAAACTCAAGAACGATGAAGATGGATTTGGGCTGTAATTAATATAAACAGTCTGCTACAATTGATTAGGGCTGCATTTTTGAGGTTGGTTTCTCTCAAGGTTTTCTTCCTCAGACCATCATCAGATATCCCTCACCGCCATCGCCACTGGTTCTTTCATCAAGCATTTCCATTTCCATTATTTGGTAGACAGAGTGACTTACAATTTATTTTATTTATACAACTGAGTAGTTTAGAGTTAAGACCCTTACTCACAAGGGGAGTAAATTATGATGCAATACATATATATATATATATATATATAATAATAAAAATTTTAAAAAATAAAAAAAAAAAAAAATAAAAAAAAAAAAAGGAAATAATTACAAAAAAGAAGATGTTATTTAGGACCTGGACTCAACTGGTTTAATTTGGATGCCAAAGCTCCATCCCAAATCCAACGTATTTTTTTCTTTCTTTTCAAAAAAGGTTCTCTGATTTATACTAGCTGGCCCTGGTATGTACAACACAGAGCAGCTTTGTGAATATTTTTTTTCCCCCTCGATTAACAGAATCGAACAGTGTTAATGGTTGAAAAAGCAAATAACACTTGAGCACTGTTCATTCTCTTAATGCTCAACACATAACGGCATGTGAGATGAAAGTATAATCCAAATAAAATCTTTTTTTCAACAGTAGTCACGCAACTCCCCATTCGCCATCCCCCAACCCCAAAACACCCCCCAACCAACCCCCAACCCTAAACCATTAGGCCTCCTGTCAAACATGGACCTGATGAATCTCTTCCCAGGAGATTGACAGCAGAGGAGATGAAAGTCATCAATCTTTCTCTACGTGTCCTGTGAAGAGCGCCCGCTCTCGAAACGAAGACCTCGGAGAAGCCCGTCATCACCCCTATGCTCACGGTTGTTTACGTTCAGGCCTGCTGGTTGCGCGCTCCAAATTACTGGAAACAATTTCATCCTGGAAAGCCACGCGTAAACACAATGGGGGGAAATTAGAGGGTGCACATGTCTGTAAGCTCCGCTGCCACGCTCTGATTTACAGCAGAACCTGGCCTGCACTGCGCCCCGTTGCAGACCACACTACACGCACTGTTTATTTGGACATGGCGGCTGAGAGCGAGCTGAGCTCCAGGCCAGCTCTTTATGGAGGAATACCCATCACAGAAAATCACTCCTTTCCTCCAGGGCAGCCGCAGGGCAACGTCGGGATGAAACGGGATCGAAGGAGAACGCAGAGTGGAATCGGATCTCTCCGTAGACCTGGTCATGAGGACGTTCTTCCTCTAACGCTTTCGTAATTAATAAATAAATAAAGATTTAATATGTGTAATGATGTCAAAACTGACACCAAGGAACATTTCCTATTACAGGGATTTACACAGTAACCTACATGAAACCTGTTTCACACGTTATTATTCGATTTCTATTAAACTTAACTTTTTTATTTATAAATAATTTTTTTTTTCAAAGAACACATTTTTTCACCTGATTCTTTTTCTTTATGGTTGTTCACATCAGTTTATTTTATACATTTAAAATTTATTTTTGTCTTTTCAGTTCCACTTAATAATAATTATAATTATAATCACATCTATTCAAACAAGATTTTATTTTGATTTTACATGAAACAATTTTTTTCTTTTCCACACAATAATTTTTTTTTAAATCCCTTTTTTTTGTTTTTGTTAAATTAATCTCAGAATTTAATTTGAAAATAAATGTTGAATAAAATTTTTTTTATATTTTTTTGTTTTTTTTTGTTTAATTAATCTCAGAATTTAATTTGAAAAAAAATTTTTTTTTATACATTTTTTTAATCTTTTTTTTTTTAACAAATAATTTTTATATTTTCACGATTTCTTTTTTTAATTGCAATATTTAAATTTTTTCTTGTTAAAATTCACACACACACACACACACACACACACACACACACACACACACACACACACACACACACACACACACACACACACACTTTGTTTTATTTATTATTGTATATAGTGTTTAATCACCAAACCTTTACTATATATTTAAATGATATATAATTATAATACAAACGTATAATAATCCAGAACAGTAAATCCGAGATGTCGTTCTTTATGTTTGCTTTTTTCTGCACGGGGAAAGAGAGGTATGAGGTTTCCTACATTCCAGAAAATGCTGCATCATGATGAATGAGCGGTGTTTACAGTTCGCTTGTTTGGTTGCTTCACATTTCTGAGAACCAGTCATCAGAGACAAGCGTTTTACTTGTCACATGAACATTACAGCATAGAGAAATTCTATCTTCACATATCTCAGCTTCAGGTTCAGCCCTTATACATTGCCCCTGGAGCATAGAAGGGTAAGGGCCTGGCTCAGGGGCCCCTAAAAGAGTGTCAGCTTGGCGATTGGTTACCGTTTAGTCTCCACTTTCCTCATAAATAAACACTATTGAGTGTTTTTCAGTACTCACACGTCCTCTAATCAATATTTTTGACTCTGAAGTATATTGTGACGCATCGGATGGGAAAATTAACCCTGATTGGGAATTTCATGAGATCTACAAAACCTCGTGGCTTTGACATCTTCGCCAGACGTGACAAGAAAGAGAGACCAGTTTCACTACAAGTGGGTTAATGAGACAAAACAAACAACTCTACTCATTTTTGAGATATCTGAGCACCCAGTGTTTGCTCAGTGGCAGTTATTTTCATGGGAGAAGAGTGTTTACTTTACAGCGACAATTCTGGAAATTGTTGTGATGCTTGACATTTCACAAGAGGACTCTCTTTCTTTTTTTTTTCTTTTTTTTTTTAAATCAGTTAAATTGAAAAAAGGTACTGACAACATCTGGATAGATTTTCCTAAAGGGATAATCACAACAGATCTTTATAGGCAATTCATTCCGTCAGTGCGATATCCTTCCATTAGTGTGTGTGTGTGTGTGTGTGTGTGTGTGTGTGGGTGTGTGTGTGTATGTGCGGTGTCTCTGTTTTCTCTCAAGCGTCACACCCTGAAAAAGCCCAAAAGTATTTTTTTTCTTTCAGAAACAAAGAAAAGCACTGTGTTTGACTCATTTTGTGTACCGCGCCATAGAGGCGTTTGCTGCTGAACCCTCGATCCTGTTTGGTCAAAAGCTGTTAATTCATTTTCCGGAACAGAAGCTCGGACAGTAGTGCTGGCTTTCCTTCAGATCGCAGGTTTATATTCAGTAGGTAAACTATTAATAATGCATGCTGTGATGGAATCGCTGTCCAGGAGCAGAATCTGTTTATAGTTTACATAAGGAGTCTCCAGTGTTAGTGCTGTGCAACTGTGAGGTTTCAGGATGGACCAGTTTTGTGTGTGTGTGTGTGTGTGTGTGTGTGTGTGTGTGTGTGTGTGTGTGTGTGTGTGTGTGTGTGTGTAGTAGTGAGTATGTGTGTGATTATGTGTGTGAGTGTGTGGTAGAATGTGGTAGTCTGTGATTGTATGAGTGTGTGTGTGTGTGTGTGTGTGTGTGTGTGTGTGTGTGTGTGTGTGTGTGTGTGTGTGTGTGTGTGGTAGTGAGTATGTGTGTGAGTGTGTGGGAGAGTGTGTGGTAGAATGTGGTAGTCTGTGATTGTGTGTGTGTGTGTGTGTGTGTGTATGTGTGTGGTTATGATGCTATTAAACAATTTTAAATACCACTATGCAACTATTACAAATATGTTATTTAAAAAAAAATGAAAATAAATAAAATTCTTTAAATATTTGTTTAATTTAAATGAGGTCTTATTTGAGAAATCATAATAATAATGAATACAAATAAAGAAAGAAAATCTGAAATAAATAATAATAATGCAATAAATATTGATAATAACTCGTTATAAGATACTGAATAATAATAATAAAATATGAAAAATTAAATCATAAAAAATCTAAAATAAATAATAACAATGTTTGAGTCATTTCAATACGAATGAATAATTTGTATTTCTGTGTGTGTGTGTGTGTGTGTGTGTGTGTGTGTGTGTGTGTGTGTGTGTGTGTGTGTGTATATATGATGGGTATAGCCTATAATCATATACATATGATGCTAGTCAGCTCTTATCAACGTAAATCCTCATTTTAATATACAACTAATATACACCATATGCACAAACCGTTTGTGGAACCCTGACTATAAGATCTGTATGTTCTTTTTGAACATCTCATTCCACATTTAATTCTCATTTCAACTCTTCTGGAAAGATGTTCACTACATTTTGTAAGATCTCATTGAGCCACAAGGCTGTTAGTAAAGTGAGGTACTGATGTAGGTGAGAAGGTGAGGAGGTCTGGGGTGGAGTCAGTGTTCATATTCATCCAATAGGATTGGAGCTCTACAGCAGGAGATCTTCCAACTGATGTGAAGCAGATCTTTATGGAGCTTGTGCACAGGGGGCACTGTAATGTTGGAACAGGTTGGGGGTCTCCCAGTTCCAATTGTGTGTCAACAATTTGCCACATATGAGTGGAAAAATCCCAATACTTTTGTTTGTATTGTCTGTAAAGAGTATTTTCTTCAGAAACTGATAGCGATACGCCACTTTTCCAGTCTACCACCCATCATTCAGGATACTTTAGTCACGTACAAAATCAGACATACGTGAACACAATGACAGGTGGATCCTTTTTGCTTCCGACAAAGAGGTTCATTCTCAGCAATAAATCCTTTGCCTTTTTTTTTTTTTTTTTTTTCCTTTTTTTTTTTTTTTTTTTTTGTGGAGCAGCTTTGTAAAAGCCTCGGATGTGCGAATCGTGTGACCGAGTGACGTCGTCGATCCGAGCGGCATCGCACCTCGAGGGCGATCCCAAACAGCGCGCGAGACGTGCCAGAGGAAGACAAAAGCCAACAACACGGACACGTTGTCATCGTGATGCAGGATTACGGCCGAAGCTTCGAGTCAACACACGGCTCTTGTTCAAAACACTGACTTCACCTGAGCTTGGGGTGTCATCAGCGGTGAAAACAGATTAGCCCTGCTGAGCCGTGCTTTCATTACACCACACACACACACACACACCTTGAAAAAAAAACATGGTGGACCCTCAGAGTGGCAGCCAAACACTTTTGTCAGTGATTAATATCCTGCTCATATTTCCCTCTGTGATAACACACGAGATCTTCAAAATAAAGAGTTAATGGGGAACACGGGCGATTAGCCTCGCGTAAGAATGCGTCAGTCAGAAGACAGGAATGCAGACGTCGCTGCTACACGAGCGCCAGATAGCAACAGTGTGTGAAAAGAAATGCGAGGTTGGTGCCATCAGAAAGGTCACAACCGTTTGACGAGTAGGGTGCAGGTTTTCTCCAAGGCATGACCAGGAACAAACCCCCGGATCACGAACGCACACTTCCTGCCTACTGCCATTGTGTGGTACAAAAGCCTCGAGCTGGGTTTCCACACAGGCCTCGTCGTTTTCTACTTCTATACACTATCACTAAGCCAGGCATCCAAACTTCTGCTTTTAAAACCTGCTGTATGACAACACAATAAAGACACTCGAAACAAAAAACATTTACACGGTTCAACAAATAACGTCTTGTCAACGCCATTCTTCACAATAATTACACGTAGGATTTTCTATCCTTTTTTAACAGTGTTTTTAGAGACACAACACGTGACTTAAATTTTCATGTAGATATTTTATTTAGATTTTTGAATTAATGGTTGATGTTTTACAAACGATCCACGATTCGTTGTTTATAAATGATACACTTATTCTTATGTGACTGATTATTACATGTTTATAAATTTTTTTTTTTTTTTTTTATATCTGATTCATTTCTTTTCAGGCAGAAACACGTGGCATGTTTACTTTCCTGCATTGTGACATGTGATTTATGATTTTACAAATGTGCAATCATTTTCATGTGATTTTCTTTGAAAATATTTTTATAAATGATATTTTTATATATAAAAAAAATCAAAAATCAATGATTTATTTTTTATTGTAATTTATTAATTTATTTGACATAGATCATATTAATATATGATTTTATTTTAAACAAAAGAATTTATATATATATATATATGTTATTTCCTGGCATGATTTCTTTATTTTTCATGGTTCTCACAATCTCCCGTGACTTTTTTTTGTAGTCACTGTCAGGTTGAAAGTTGAAATGCACGAAGTTTACAGTACATTGTTGGTGCGTTGTTGTTTACATACTAACAATTCGAGAAAAAGAAAAACTTGCATGGAGCAGAATCACGTGAAAATGAAATGTGCGTGATTCGGTTACAGAGTTACAAAAGGTGACTGTTTGGGTTAAGGGCCCAGGTTACCATCCATACAGCTTCCTTTTGTGTGAAATCAAAAACAAAATCCGACCCGCATGCCCTCACTTGTTCAAATTTGTCTGAATCTCTTATGACATCAGGTTACACACTCGAGATTGAGCCAGCGATTAAAGCCACTCGATACATTCCCGTTTCATCCCTGCTCTTCTTCTGTGAAGATTGATTCGCTCCGCATTTCGAAAAAAGTGCACAAAAACCATCTGGCTGAGACACAATGGCGTGACAGCGTGTGATTAGCACTTTACCACGTTCGCCGTCTTTCAGAAGCTCGAGAATGTCACCGATGGCAAAACGCATGTTATTACTCCATACACTTGTGTCAGACGTTGCTATGATATATCACAGTCATGCCAGGGCACGCTCACTCCCTCGCACTGATTTCAGACGCAGACTTAACGCTACATTTATCTGCTTTTATTTGTTTTTGGTTTTCTTGGAATGCTCTTCATACAAACAGTTATCATTACTGTCAGTTACTGTCTTTATTTCAGTATCTGAAACTGGAAAGATAAATCATCATTAATTATCTGTCATTTTATCCAACTGTGGATTAGAATTCAAATTCAAACTATCGAACTGGATCCGAATGTGAGTCTTTACTTTCAGAGATTTCTAGTGTTCATGTGCACAACCTTTTACTGTGTCGCTTTTAATGAAGAAATGGAAGAAGTGGAAGAAGAAGAATGAACAGAAAAATGGAAGAAGAAAATCAAGAGGGAGAAGAAGTAAGAGGCAGAGAAACAAAAGAACGGAAGAAGGAAATCAGAGTAAAAGAAAGAAAGACAGAAAAAAGAATAAGAAGGAGTAGAAGAATGAAACAAGAGGAAAAGAAAAAAAAACAGAAAAAAGAATAAGAAGGAGTAGAAGAATGAAACATTATTGGTAAAGCAAACTGTTCTGCACTGAAACTTATCAAAAGGACAATTAAGGGGATTCCTATTAATAAACACTCTTCCCCTATACACTCTTCCCCTATACACTCTTCCCCTATACACTCCTTTCCATAAACACAATTCCCCTATACACTCCTTTCCCTATACACTCTTCTAGTGTACAATCTTCCCATAAACACTCCTCTCCTATAAACTCTGTCCCTATACACTCCTTTCCATAAACACTCTTCCCCTATACACTCTGTCCCTATAGACTCTTCCCCTATAGACTTTTCTCCTATACACTCTTCCCCTATACACTCCCCTCCATAAATACCATTCCCCTATACAATCCTTTCCATTAACACTTTTCCCCTATACACTCTTCCCCTATACACTCCTTTACCTATACACTCTTCTAGTGTACAATCTTTCCATATACACTCCTCTCCTATACACTCTTACTCTATACACTCCTTTCCATAAACACTCTGTCCCTATACACTCTTCCCCTATACAATCTGCCCCTATACACTCTTCCCCTATACACTCTGCCCCTATACACTCTTCTCCTATACACTCTGTCCCTATACAATCATTTCCATATACACTCTTCTCCTATACACTCTTCCCCTATACTCTCTTCTCCTATACACTCTTCCCCTATACTCTCTTCTCCTATACACTCTTCCCCTATACACTCCTCTCCTATACACTCTTCCCCTATACACTCTGTCCCTATGCACTCCTCCTCTATACGCTCCTTTCCATAAACACTCTTCCGCTATACACTCTGTCCCTATACACTCTTCCCCTATACACTCTTGCCCTATACACTCCTTTCCATAAACGCTCTTCCCCTATACACTCTTACCCTATACAGTCTTCTACTATACAATATTCCCCTATACACTCTTCCACTATACACTCCTTTCCATAAACACTCTTCTCCTATACACTCTTCCCGTATACACTCTTTCCCTATACACTCTGTCCCTATACACTCTGTCCCTATACACTCCTTTCCATAAACAATCCTTTCCCCTATACACTCTTCCCCTATACACTCTGTCCCTATACAATCCTTTCCATATACAATCCTTTTCATATACACTTTTCTCTTATACACTCTTCCCCTATACACTCTGTCCCTATACAATTCCTTCCATATACACTCTTCTCTTATACACTCCTTTTTATATACACTTTTCTCCTATGCACTCTTCCCCTATATACTCCTCTCTATATACACTCTTTTCCATTATACTCCTTCCCCTATAAACTCTGTCCCTATTCACTCCTTTCTCTATACACTCCTTTCCCTATACATTTTTCCCCTATACATTACTATCCATTCTTCCCTTTATATTCGTCTTAAAACAATTTACCTCATACACTATTCCTTATACACTGTTTTCTATACACTCTTCACTTTTCCTCACTCACTCTTCCAAATACACTTTTCTTAAGACACGTTTTCATTATACATCCTTCCATATACATTCTTCACAATACCCTATTTACATCTATATACTTTTCTTAATATGCTTTTTTTCCATCCCCTCTTCCCTAAAAACTCTTCCCTGAAGATTCTTCTCTATTACAAATTTTTCTATACACTTTTCCTTATACACTCTACTTCCCTATACACCTTTCTTCACACACTTTCACTAGAAATGTCCACAGCTCTATGTGAAAATCTCTCTAGGAAAATGCAGTTTATATGCTTATGGTTCTTGCATTGAAGGACAACCAAGGATAGATTTTATTCAACCTTCTTCTCCAAAATGTGTAGCTGCACTAATACTCTCGTAGGAAAAAACTGTTTTTCATCAGTTGTGTGAGATCCAGCTTCAGCCGAGCCCAACGTGAAATGTTTAACCGATTACACTGTTCTGAAATACATACACAAATCCTGAGAATGATAATAAATAAATGAAAGAACGCACAAGGACTCAAGATCGAATGAAGTTGCAACGACTTACGAGGAAGATTCTCAAGAATATCTTCGTCCATTGATTCTATTTTTAATTCTTCATTCCTCAGAATAATAACTCGAGATTTCTTGTGGAACAGTAGCACCCTATAAAATACCGTTCATTCCTCGTCAACGCCTCTGTGCATATTTGCTGAAGAAATCACTGGGACGCACTGGGACATATTCTTCTGAAACCTGTCAGGTCCATCCGTTATTGACACGAGATCAGCCTATGCCTTTCAAAAGGTGTAATTTAAGCCTGAAAACACATACACACTCTTACACACACACACAACCTGCATGGTGACCTCCACACCTTCTATGCACGTTATTTAGAGCATATCTCCAGTCAGTAGTCATAAATAATTTCGACAAGCCAATAATCTTTACAGGCTGGTTATATAAACCTGTTTGAAATTTTTGGCGTAAAAAATAACACACACACACACACACACACACACACACACACACACACACACACACACACACACACACACACACACGTGCCATAAAAGTATGTCTGGTTAGTGTACGCCACCTGCTTGTGTTCCATGAAATTCCTTCTCTGCTAAGGTGAGTTCACAGGTAAATCAGGTGATCTAGAGAAGCATCTTTCAAACCAAAGCCTGCAAGAAACATCATTTCTAATGCAGAAAAGTATAAAGTGGGTGCATTTCTTTCTTCTCGCGTGTTTTCATTCTTTTGTTTTATTGAAATTAACATTTAATTTATTGCCTTTTTCCTCTCGTGAGTCAGGTTGAATCAAGCTCGAGGCTCCGCCTCCGTAGGCAGGTCTCGAGGTGTCTGGAGCTCTATATTAGACAGCTCTCTTTCATATATAACATGTTCTCGCACTTGTGCAGGTAGACCTTCAGAAGCTCTTACAAGTTGGAGAATTGTTGAACCTTTCAAAAAAAGACTAAGACACCTCTTTTTGGGTTTTGGTGAACACCCGGGATTTTGATTCTTCTTCTCCTTCTGAGAGCAGGACTTGCGATCATGAAGCTGGAGGTGTTCTGCGGCGCGCATCACCACGCCAAAGCGCCGGAGATGTGCAGCGACGCGGAGACCAGCGTGCCGTCCCCGCTCTCCGGAGAAGACGAGCTGGGCTCGGACGGCGACTGCGCGGCGCACAGCCCGTGCGCACCTGTCGCGTCCTCCTCTTCCTCTTCCTCCTCCTCATCCTCCGCAGCCACCGCCGCCGCAGCGCGCATCGAGGGCAAAGACAAGGGCAAGCCGTACACACGCAGACCCAAGCCGCCGTATTCGTACATCGCGCTGATCGCCATGGCCATCCGCGACTCCACCTCGGGCCGCCTGACCCTCGCCGAGATCAACGACTACCTCATGCGCAAGTTCCCGTTCTTCCGCGGCGCATACACGGGCTGGCGCAACTCGGTGCGCCACAACCTGTCGCTGAACGACTGCTTCCTGAAGGTGCTGCGCGACCCCTCGCGCCCCTGGGGCAAGGACAACTACTGGATGCTGAACCCGCATAGCGAGTACACGTTCGCCGACGGCGTGTTCCGGAGACGCAGAAAGCGCATCGGCAAGTTAAAGGCGGGCCGCGAGCACGACGAGGACGCAGGACGGGCCGCCGCAGACGCGCCATCGACGACGTCCAAGTTCACGAGCTCGTTCGCCATCGACAGCATCCTGAGTCGCCCGTTCCGTAGGAGGGAGCAGCCGGAGCCGTGCGCGCCGGAGGACTATGGTGCGCCCGCGGCGCCGTTCCACGCTCTGGTTGGCGGCGTGCACGCGCTCCGCGCCTACGGCATGATGGGGGTCGCGTTGGATGACTTTACCGCCGGGCTGCGGCATGAAAGAGACTTTCCCGGGGCGCCCCTCGGCTCAGAGCGCTTTACGCTCCCAAGGGCCACACCAGCCACCATGCGCGTCTCCACCAAAGCCGAAGCCTTCCATCCGTTTCAGATTGACTACTTATTATCCTAATGGCGCGCCGGGACAATGGCTCATATTGCACTTTAGACGTACTACTTAATGTTTATGGACCCGTTTTAAACAAAATACATTTCATCACGAAGTGGACTTGCTATAAAAAATGCACAAATGCAGGGAATTAATTTTCTCCTTGTCAGTAAATACTGTTGTATAATAATGTTATATCTTGTATTTATGATGTGCTGTTGGTCAGTTGTTTTTTTTTTCTTCTCTTGTGTGTTTTTGCTGCAGTCGGGATTTGACCTGAGATGAAATATCACTTTGCTTGTTTTGACATCTTTTAAAGCAATGGCACTGACAGCTATGCTGTTTCCTGGGATGTTTTATTTTATTTTATTTTTTTAGAATTTAAAGGTCAGCTGAAAGGTACAATGAGATGCTCGGCTCTGCCTGTAAACTGGACAGCAATGCTAATGTCTACTGAAAAGAATGCATGCGGATTTTTTTTATAATGAGCAATAAAAATTTATTTCTGTAGCAAAGAAAACAAATAAACGTGGCAATTCATTCATTTAATTTTTTTTGTAATTCATGAGACATAGGAAATGATGTGATGGAGTTTTCAAAAATCAACAAAGCAAGGATGGTGTAATTATATAGTGTACACGAAAGCAACAAACAGACTGAAAGGGGGAAAAAGCAAAAAAGTGTGTGTGAAAGAGAAAGAGAAAGAAAATTACATATTCAAGTAACAGTACTGATCCGCTGTAGCTAAACTAAAAAGACTTTCTAACCCAGTTATCTAACCACACAGAGATCCTCAGGGGTATATATTGTGCCATATCATTTTTTAAGGTCAAGGTTAAAGGTTTGGGCCGCTGTCTGTGGTCCTGAACCCCAAACAGGGTCACGGTCATTAATTCCTATATTTTGCTTTATTTTTTTTCACACTTTTACTATCATCAAACCGAGTTTTTTCATGGTAGCGTTACATTTTCAACAATATCATGAAAGCTTTTCAGAACTAACTGAAACCATGTTCAAATCAACCTTGTGTGACCCCAATATGAGGACACACCCCTTCAAGAACCTTAAACCATTTAATCTGAGGGACATCTTGGCTTATTTTGAGGACAGGAATATGTGGACGCCTGAGTATTTGGTATATGCTTTAAGAACATCCATTCCATATTCAGTCCCTATTTGCTGTTATAATAACCCCTATTAATCTGAGAAGGGGTTCCACTAGATTTTGTAAAGATTTGTGCCCATTCAGATACAATAGTGTTAGTAAAGTCAGGTGCTGATGTAGATGAGGTGAGGAGAAGCATATTTTCATGGATTTCTGGAACAGGTTTTTGGGAACATTTCATGCTACCACATTCAGAGACGTCCTACACAATTACGTGCCTCCAACTTCATGGTAACAGTTTTGGGAAAGAACCACATCTGGCTGGAAAAGTCAAGTGTCCCGATACTTAGGTTTAGATATTGAAGCTGAGAAATCTGATCCGTATCATAAATATGACATCAAAGTTTTTTATTTAGCAGACAGAGCAAATCATCTGCCAGTGTCTACAGATATAATCTGATCCGATATGTAGTTTGGACACACTCCTACACACACCCTTACAGCAAAGTGCTATAATCATCTGTCAAAATTATTTATTACAATATAGTCTAATCATTACACATTTTCACCTGGATGATGTGGTTAGATAATAACTCTTACTATTATGTTGCAAATATAATATTAAACTCTTCCTCCTGTGAAAGTGTGTGATATACAAGGTATGTTTCAGAGGAAATCAAGAGATATTCAACTGACAATATTAAAAAAGAAATATAACACACCAGAATGATGGGCAGATAATAGTTAAACAAACATTAAATACAAGAACGAATGCAACTATTAAATGTTTACAAATTGGAAAACGTAATTATAATTATAGAACATATTTATTTCATACAAGATCTAATTTACACAAGTAATTAAATACAAAACATTTTCTAACAAATATAATATTCACCTCAAAAAATCGCTAAACACTTTATATGGACAAATGTATTGAGACTCCTAACTTTTCCAGCCATATGTGTTTCTGCCCCAAACTGTTACCACAAAGATGAAGGCACACATTAATATAAGATGTTTTTGGATGCGGTAGCATTCAATTTTCCCTTCACTGGATCTGGGAGACCCAAACCGGTTCCAGCATGACAATATACCTGTGCACAAAGAAGTTCTGTAAAGGTCTGCTTTACATGGGTTGGTGTGGAAGATCTCCTGCTACAGATCTCTGACCTCAACCTAATTAAACAGGATGAAGGTGAACACTGACTGCACACCAGGCATCCTCACCTCCCCTACATCATTATCTGAATTTACTAACATCCTTGTGAATTAATGAATAAACAGAAAACCCCACAAGCACACCTGGAAATCTAGTGGAACATCTTCCCTGAAGAGTGGAGCTTATTATAACAGTAAATGGGGACTAAATGTGGAACAGGATGTTAGAAAATCATTCAATCAATCAATCAATCAATCTATCTATCTATCTATCTATCTATCTATCTATCTATCTATCTATCTATCTATCTGTCTATCTGTCTGTCTGTCTGTCTGTCTGTCTGTCTGTCTGTCTAAATGAAAGCATTTATGATTCATGATTTATTATTTATTATTTGTGTGTAATAATATTAAGTATCTAAAAGTAGTAACTTCAAGAGTAAATAAAAAATTTATCTAATTCAATAAAGAAAATCACAAACACCCACGAGGTCCAGGGTTTCAGATAATTTTTTTTTGTCTGGATTCAGTGTGAAATGTATGGTATGAAAATAAATAATAATAAAAAAAATGTAGGGAAAAAAGAACAAAATATACAAGAAGTTTTAGGGGTTGTGTAATCAGACACACCCCTAAACTCATACTTCCTGAAGTACCTACTGATTTGAATACAGCACGCATCAGATACGTTTTTATATACAAACATAACATAGATATTTTCCTACTTTTTATAAGAAATAAATAAATCTGAGATCCATCAGATTGTAGGAGCATATTTCACTTCATATCACCCCACAGATTATTTGCTGGAATCAGGTCTGAGCTTTGACTTGGTCTTCGGAAATGTGCTTTGGCTCATCACTGTACTGAGAGAGAGGTGAAATTCCTTTTCCATTTTCAGCGTCCTACAGACTTAGTCCAGGGAAGGTTCTGGACTAAAACCGACAGGTATTACTGATTTCCTTCACCTTGAACAAAGCCCCAGGTCTGGCTGAAGAAAACCAGCTCTAAATCATGATGCTGCCACCACCATGTTTCAGCATAGGTATGCTCTTTTTTTGCAATGTGCCTTTGTTTTTGCACCAAACATTCCTTCAGACCAATTTGCCACATGGTTTTGGGTGATTATTTGCATGTTTTTAATCTAAGAAATAATTTTTATCTAGCTGCCCTACCCATAAACCAGATATGTGACAAATATTTGATCGATAGCTGGATACACTGGCATATAGAACAAGCTAAATATGCTAATTGAGATGTGATAAATATTTTTCAACATGAGACAGAATGTAGTTGATTAGTTGTGATCACAGCTACATGTGAAAATATAATAGACTTTTTTTCATACTTATGCAACCAGGTTATTGTAGCTTTATTATTAGTTTTACTTCGGTCTACATTAAAACACCTACACCTTTACAGCAGCACACCTACACCTGTGCATATCAGTGTAGAGCATTCAGCCTACCAGTATGCGATTGGTCTATTGGGGTAAAGAAACAACACCACGTGACTGGGCTGGTGTACAGGTGAGCAACAGGCATAACGGAGAGTCAATGCTGCAGCCTACAGGTAGCAAAGCACAGCGCTAAAAAAAATAAATATATATATATTTCCCCTAATTGTTAAAAATCCACAAATGATAAATAATTCAATAATTACATCCCTCGTTCTTACAGTTTTAGGAAAGAAAAAAGTGATAAAAAACGTAAAAAGTGATGCCTATATTTTATTTTTTATAAATAAATAAATAACCTTGTGCAAGTATATATATTTATTTTATTTTATTTGTTTATATATATATATATATATTTGATAGGTTTGATAGGTTTGATTGTTTACATGTTGCAGACCACGCCTACTTATGTGTCATACCTATTAAGTCATATTGTTTAAAGTGTTCCAGGATATCTGAACTCCGGTGCAAAATATAAAATCAATAGTTATATATAGTTATTATTATTATTATAGTTATTATCAATAGTTTCCAATCAGTCGCATGAAAATGTGCCAGAAATGCTAGTAATTTACAATCTATCTATCTATCTATCTATCTTTCTATCTATCTATCTATCTATCTATCTATCTATCTATATATCTATCTATCTATCTATCTATCTATCTATCTATCTATCTATCTATCTATCTATCTATCTGTCTGTCTGTCTGGATGTCTGTTTGTCTGTCTGTCTGTCTGTCTGTCTGTCTGTCTGTCTCCCCAATCTAATCAGAATTACAGCCTAAATGTGAGCACCGATTCCTATAATTAAGTCTTCAATCAGTCAACAGAATGTAATTTAGGAATTAGGTCTACGGGCCGGAAGTGGCTCGTTCCACTTCCTGCACGAGTGAGCTGGGAAATAGTGGGCACCTCATTAATCATTTCAAACAAATGATCGAATGAGGAAATCGGTCTACGACAATCTGTTTATTTAAAAACATATATTATGAAAATATTTGCGAATTAAATCGTACTCGTCATTATTTCACCACGTGATGAGACCCACAAACTGCACTCCTCTTTCAAAATTCACTTTTCGAAAGTTTATTTTAAGGGAAGCCCCAGTGTAATCCATCACTGCTGAACTAATTGGAGTATTTATTTGTTTACTTCTGATTATAAACAGTGTGAGAGGGGGGAAAGTGGAGGAAAAAGTCAGTCCTCGGCGCATTTCTGAATTTACTGTTGATTTTTTCTTTCCCTTTTTTCCTTCCCTTAGAGAGGACACAGACGGATTTGGGAATTAAGTATTTATGTTTTCTGTCTCGGCCTACAAATATCCGCCTTGAGAAAGCAGTGGTGTGAGTTTACTATTCTCCAGCCGAGTTACACAAAACCAAACACACAACCAAACCTTACACACAACCAAACACACAACCAAACCTTACACACAACCAAACCATGACCCTATAAAGCTAATTTTAGATTCACAACTCACCAAAAATAATAATAAAAAAGACTCGAGTGCACAGCTTCTGGTATCATAACAATGCCTTCCCAGCATCGTGCTCGTATAGAGTTAACCTCTCAACAGTCTTTCAAGTGTGTTTTTAACAGGGTTTTGAGGGTTTTTTTTCTGTCTTTACGCAGTGCGCAGCTTCCTTTAAGGCGGTCGCGCATCCTGGACGCAGCAGGGATATGAGGTTTGATGTTGCAGGAAATTCGGTGGATATTATTATTATTCTTTACCTTTATTGTTATGGTGAGAGTTGATTTTTATCTCCACCTCTCCTTTTTTTCGGCTCCTTTGAGGAAAGCGAATGGCTTTGAAACTGGACCCCCGGGGGGGATTTTTTTTGTTGTTGTTGCGTATTTCCAACCATTTCCAACCATCCAGTAATCATCAAAACAATTTTAATAAAACTCATTCATGGTAATTAAAACCTACATTATTTATGTGCATTCAGTATTTAAATTATGTGATCTATTTCATATATATATATATATGTGACCTAATTTTCTATCTTTCTATCGCTTTCCCTCTATACACACACACACACACAGACACACAGACACACACACACACACACACACACACACACGCTAAAAGGCCATAAAGCAAAATGCTGCCTTTTATTATTATTATTATTATTATTATTATTATTATTATTATTATTATTATTTAAAATATA